>ML402575.1:5687-16386 GCA_005239525.1 Nicotiana knightiana | reverse complement strand
TACAATCAGCTAGGTAAAGAAGCCACGACCAAAAGATGTGGTGCAGTGGATGAGATTGCTCCTTCCTTAACCAGATGTCTCAGGTTCGAGCCCTGAGTATGGAAAATTCCTTGGTTGGGAGCGCTTTTCCTCGAATGAGTCCCTACGCGGCGCGGATCCGGATATAGTCGGGCTCCAATACAAGTACCGGATACCGGGTGGGAAACTAAAAAAAAAGGTAAAGAAGCCTGCAACTTGCTTGCCAACCACGTGTTGTTACTAAAATCAGGACTTTCCAAATTGTAGGGTTCAAGTCCCTCTACCTTCAAAAAGAATATGTCGTTTACGAAATATTTATTCACTGCGCTTTTCTAGCGAAGGCGTTCACCTTTTTAAGTCAATTATTAATGGTGACTCACCAGGCACGCTGTAGGTTTGCACGTCGCTGTACGTAAGTGATTTTCCCAAGCATCCTACTATACTCTATTTGTTCAGCTGCGTTAATTGGGATCTCAATTCAGTGGGAGGATCATCCTCCCAGTTTGTAAGTTTTTTTCCATAAAGTTTCCCATCTTGTTGACTAAGACAAGAATCACGACAATAAATAAAGCCGAGGAAAAATCCACTCTAGAAGCTAATAATCATTTATCTAAAGAAAATGATGCAGTTAGGAGAGTGGTGTAGTTCATTTCGAAATGAAATGGAATTTAGTCATCCGCTTAAACCTCCAACAAAAAGTTGGTCTCATCATCAGCTCTTTTAGAGCGGACTCCTATACGTTCTCCCATTTTATAATATCTGTCTGCATCTTCTTCTTTTCATCTTTATACTTGTGCAGTCCACCTCAAAAAAACATAGCATAACAATCTGTCTAAGAAATCACTTAGACTGATAAATATAAATATTTCAATAACAAAAATAATTGAAATTTTCTACTAAAAACAGAACTAAATAGGGGAGGCACTCGTATAAGATCATGCAAACCTAGAAGATTTTGCAGCTAGACTTGACCACCTCCCAAAAATATAGTGCTGGTCTGAATTCATGTAACGACTCGACCGGTCGTTCCGTGAGATTTGCTTTTTCCTTTTTTTGTTTTGTCATGTATTGCTTAACCTAATTATATTTTGTTGAATCGGTTGGTTCGGGTTCGGAGTGGTCGTGGTGAGAAATGAGATACTTAGTCTCTTAAGTTGGCCTTATGGTTGGAAAAGTCAACCGGAAGTGGACCATTAGGTAAATGACCTCGGAATGCAGATTTGAGGACTCAAATGGCTTCTTTAGGTGATAGGACTGAGGAGTGTGTTCGGAATGTGGTTTAGAGGTCCGAAATAGAATTAGACTTGAATTGGCGAAATTGAGTTTTTGGCAATTTCCGGTCGGTAGTGGAAAATTAGCTATCGGGGTCGGAATGGAATTCTGAAAGTTGGAATAGGTTCGTAGCGTCATTTAGGGTGTGTGTACAAATTTTCAGGTCATTGGGACGAGTTTTGGGTAGTTTCGGCATCGTTGGTGATTTTTGGAAAGTTTGAAAATCCTTAGGCTTGAATCATGGGTTGATTTGATGTTTCGGTATTAATTTGGGTGTTCTGAGGATTCGGTTAAGTTTTGGTGATCATTTATGACTTGTTGGTAGCATTAGTTGAGGTCCTGAGGGCCTCAGGGTGAGTTCGGATGCTCAACGAAGGAGTTTTTGGCCATAGAGGTTTGGTGGTGTGATCTGTTCTGATATTTTCGCAAATGCGGAGGGGTGGCCACAGTTACGGTCAGCGCATGGGCGAATTGGGCATCGCAGGTGCGGTAGGTGAGTCGTAGGTGCGGAGTTGGGCCTTTAAGATTTTTTTTTTTCAGGTACGCACCTGGGACCGTAGGTGTGGGTCCGCAGGTGCTATAAAAAGGCTGCAGATGCGGTCATTACTAGGCATAACATATAAATAAAAGCCTTAGCGAATTTTGGTCATTTTCCCACCATTTTGATACGGGTTTGAAGCTTTTTTGAGGGTTTTGAAGAGGAAATTCGAGGGTTCTTCGTGGAGGTAAGACCTTTGGACTTAAAATTCGGTTATATGTGATTATTTGACTGATTATGGGTGAAATTTATGGAAATTTGTGACTAAAAATGGGGGATTAGGGTTTGTAAATTGGAGACAATTAATTGGGGATTTGAAGGTTCATTTGAGGTCCGATTTTGATGTTCTTAGTATGTATAGACTCGTGGGAGGCTGAGGATTCTATGATGTGATTTTTATCGAATTCTGAGACGTAGACCCGGGGGTCGAGTTTGGCCAATTTCAGGATTTTTGGTTGAATTTGATAATTTTCGAGTGGGCTTCATTCTTTTGTATATATTAGTCATATAATCTAACTTTTGGTAGATTTCGAGCAATCGGAGTCCGAGTCTATAGGCAAACGCATTGAGGGTTAGGATTTTAGCTGATTTTAAGGTAAGTAACGTTTTCAAACTTAGTTCTGAGGGTTCAAAACCCTGAAGTATATGCTATATGATTATAATTTAGGTGACGCACATGCGAAGTGACGGGCATGCAGGCGTACACCGAGTGATTTGTGGCTTGGCTCATCCCATGGGACCGTATAATAGTTATTTCGGATTGATATCCTCACTTCTATTGATATGGTTAATGTGAACATGCTAGAAATCATACTAAGTCAAATGTTAGGGCTTCACGCCGAAAATGCTGAGACCCGAGTGGTCGTATATTACTGTCTCCTTATGTGTTTATTTTATTTTGTATACTCACTCCTGTCATAGCATATCATTTCATGCCTCAGTCTCGGTAATTGTTCATTTTATATATTTATCATTGTTTCGGGCTAGTTCATGCATCTGTGAGCCCATGTGAGCGAGACTGTAGAGTAATGGCTGAGTGAGGCCGAGATCCTGTTATTGAGACAATTATGAGATCGGACTGCACACCACAACGATACTCAAATCATGCCTTCATTGGCCTAATATAGTGTTTGGGCCAATAGGAGCCCCTGCGGAGTCTTTACACGCCCAGTGAGCACATTGATATTGAGCGATGGATCTTCCCTGGGCATGGATGGTTTTCGAAGTTGATGATATATAAGGGATGGATCGTCCCGGGACATGGATCTTGTCCGAGTGTTGTGTTCCAAAGATGGAACTTCTCCATGGAGCTGGATTGGCGTTTTTACTCAGTACTAAGTGACAAAGGTCACCGGTGTTGGTGTACTATCCTGGATGGATCTTCCCTAGACCCGAGAGCCATCTACACTACTAAGTGGACTTGGATGTGAGAGTTGTAAGAACTAGGTGCATTTCCAAACTGTTGATACATTGACATGTAGAGTACTGAGATATACCTGGGTTACTTATCATTTCGTTCATATTCTGTTTTCATTGTCTGTTAAAACGGTGAACATGCCTAAATGTTTTTATTGTTTTCATTACAATTATTGAGGTTAAGTCTGCCACTACCTCTCAACTTATAGTTTGGGTTCGTTACTTCTGAGTTGGTATACTCACATTACCCCCTGCACCTTATGTGCAGATCCAGGTACAATGGGATCCGGTAGTGGTTGCTGAGCTGCGGTCAGAGTTCCTTGANTTACTTCTGAGTTGGTGTACTCACGTTACCCCCTGCACCTTGTGTGCAGATCCAGGTACAACGGGACCCGGTAGTGGTTGTTGAGCTGCGGTCAGAGTTCCTTGGGAGGCATCGAGGTAGTAGTTGGCGATCGCAACATCGATTATCTCCTTCTCTATCCACCTGCAATATTTACTTATTTCAGACAACATTGTGTCGGCTCTGTATTTTGATATTTTGATGTAGTAGCTCATGACTCGGTGACACTAAATCTGGGTTCAGGTTTTCTTTTATTTATGTTATTTGTGATGTTAAACCCTTAAATGTTTTTATAAATACGAGACTCTTGCTGTAACTATAATGATTTTTCCTAAAATAACTTTTAGTGATGAAATGTGTGGCTTGTCTGATTGCACGACAGACGCCATCACGACTGGGTATTTTGGGTCATGACAAGTTTCTATTAGAGCTCTAGGTTAAATAGGTCTCGCCAGTCATGAGCAGTTTTACTAGAGTCTTAAGGATCGGTACGGAGACGTCTGCACTTATCTTCGAGAGACTACAGAACCCTTAGGAAAAATCTCATATTCTTGAACTCTGTCGTGCGAATCTGTTGATACTTGCAACTAAACATCTGTTGTTTTCATTCTCTCACAGATGGTGAGGACTCGCGCTACTGATCAGGGCGACCAGACACGAGGTCACGGTCGAGGCCGTGGCAGAGGGAGGGGTGCAGTACCTGTGGACCCTCCTATTGTTCAGGATCAGGTCCCCGCCGCAGATGTTCCAACGGGATCGGCTCAGGCACCGGCAGTGCCTATTGTGATTTCGGGTCTTCAGGAGACCCTAACTCATAGTTTAATGGTGTGCACCAGTCTTGCACAGACAATTGCTATGTCTACTACTGCGGCTACTTCTCAGGTAGGGGAGGCACTAAGACTCCAGCTGCCCGGACACCTGAGCAGATTACCCAGGAGCTTCAGACACCGGGGGAGTTCCAGCCCAACTGATTGCCCCATCCCAGGATTTTGGGGTCCCAGCTTTGGCAGATGACGAGAAGCGCAGGTTCGAGAGATTTTGTAAACTTCAGCCTCCGACTTTCAGTGGTACTAAGGGAGAGGATGCCCAGGGCTTCTTAGACAAGTGTCAGTGGATTCTTCGCACAACAGGGATATTAGAGGCCAGTGGGGTCCCATTTACTACCTTCCAATTCTCAGGAGTTGAACTGGCTTGGTGGGAGGCCTATGAGAGGCGTAGATCTGTTGATGCAGTGCCCTTTACCTATCATCAGTTATTCATTCTTTTCATGGAGAAGTATGTACTCCAGTCTCGTAAGGAGGAGCTGCGCGGGGAGTTTGAACAGTTGCGTCAGGGGGACATGATCGTGACGAAGTATGAGATGAGGTTCTTCGAGTTGGCCCGTCATGCTATTTGGCTAGTTCACATGGACAAGGAGTGGATCAGAACGTTCATTGATGGCCTTACTTATCAACTTCAGATTTTTCTGACCAGGGAGAGGGTATTCGGTGCTTCTTTTGAGGAGGTGGTTGACATTGCTAGAGAGATTGAGTCAGTTGGCCGCAAGGAGCGAGTCGAGAGGGAGGACAAGAGGCCTCGAGGGTCTGGTAGTTTTGGTGGTGTTCCCTCCTCAGCCAGTCCGCCCAGCCTACAATGGTGCATCATCTGGGCATAGACTCTCATCCGGTTTGTTCCTTATTCAGTGCTCTTCCAGCCCAGAGTTCATCTCGGCCACCATCAGTTCAGGGTTCTTCGGCGCATCGTTCTTCTAGTGGTTATTCTGCTTTTAGGGGTTCCTTTCAGTCCCCACCGTCATTTGCTGAGAGGGGTTACTTTGAATGTGGTGCTCCGGGTCATATCAAGAGGTTTTGTCCCCGTCTTTCGGGTGGTTCATTCCAGCAGTGGAGCCAGCCTTCAGCTTCAGCACTAGTTACTTCACCACTCGCCTAGGCAGCTAGGGGTGGGGGCCAGTCAGCTAGAGGCCGCCCTAGAGGGGGAGGTCAGGCTCGATTCTATGCACTTCCAGCCAGACCAGATGTTATGGCCTCTGATATAGTGATTACATGTATTGTTTCAGTATGTCACCAAGATGCTTCGGTCTTATTTGATATAGGTTCCATGTATTTTATGTTTCATCTTACTTTGCTCATTTTCTGGATATGCCCCATGAGTCCATAGTTAAATCTGTTCATGTGTCGATCCCAATGGGCGATATTATAGTTGTGGATCATGTGTATCGGTCATGTATGGTATCTATTGGGGGTCTGGAGACCCAAGTGGATCTGTTATTACTTAGCATGGTTGACTTTGATGTGATATTGGGAATGGATTGGTTGTCTTTGTGTCATGATGTTCTAGATTGTCACGCTAATATCGTGACCTTAGCGATGCCATGATTTCCGAGGGTTGAGTGGAGAGGTTCGATTGAGTATGTACCTAGTAGGGTTATTTCTTACCTGAAGGCTCAGCGTATGGTAGAGAAAGGGTGTTTATCATACTTGGATTTCGTGAGGGATGTCAGTGCTGAGACTCCCACCATTGATTGTGTTCCGGTGGTCCGTGATTTTCCAGATGTGTTTCCTGCTGACCTGCCAGGCATGTCACATAAAAGAGATATTGATTTTGGTATCAATTTGGTGCCGGGCACTCAGCCTATTTCTATTCCACCGTATCGTATGGCACCAGTGGAATTAAAGGAATTGAAAGAGCAGCTTCAGGAACTCCTAGATAAGGGGTTCATTCAGCCTAATGTGTAGCCTTGTGGTGCACCGGTGTTATTTCTAAAGAAGAAATATGGTTCCATGAGAATGTGTATTGTCTACAGGTAGTTGAAAAATGTTACAGTCAATAATAAGCATCCCTTGTATTGATGATTTATTTGACCAGCTTCAGGGAGCCAGAGTGTTCTCTAAGATTGATTTGAGATCCGGGTATCATCAGCTAAAGATTCGGGATTCTAATATTCCCAAGACAACTTTCAGGACTCGTTATGCTCACTGTGAGTTTATAGTGATGTCTTTTAGGCTGACCAATGCCTCAACAGCATACATGCATTTGATGAACAACGTGTTTCAGCCGTACTTTGATTCTTTTGTTATTGTGTTCATTGATGACATCCTGGTATGTTCTCGTAGCCAGAAGAAGCACGCTTGGCATTTGAGAGTTGTGTTACAGAGATTGAGGGAGGAGAAGCTTTATACAAAGTTCTCCAAGTATGATTTCTGGCTTGGCTCAATATCATTCTTGGGGCATGTGGTGTCCAGTGAAATTATTCAGGTTGACCCGAAGAAGATAAAGGTAGTGCAGATTTGGCCAAGACTGTCCTCAGCTACTGAGATTAGGAGCTTCCTTGGTTTGGCGGGATATTACCGTCGCTTTGAGGAGGGGTTTTCTTCTAGAAGACTTCTCCCTTGACCAAATTGACCAAGAAGGGTGCTCCATTCAGGTGGTCAGATGAGTGTGAGGAGAGCTTTCAGAAGCTCCAGACTGCATTGACCTCTGCTCAAGTATTAGTATTGCCATCAGTATCAGGTTTTTATACCGTATATTGTGATGCCTCGAGGATAGGCATTGGTTGTGTTTTGATGCAGGAGGGTAGGTTGATTGCCTGCACCTCACGCTAGTTAAAGACTCATGAGAAGAATTACCCAGTGCATGATCTCGAGCTAGCAGCCATTGTTCACGTCTTGAAGATTTGGCGTCATTATTTGTATGGGGTGCATTGTGAGGTTTTCACTGATCATCGTAGTCTCCAGCATAAGTTTAAGCTGAAGGGTCTGAATTTGCGTCAAAGGAGATGGTTGGAGCTTCTCAAGGACTATGATATCACTGTTCTATACCATCTGGGGAAGGAAAATGTATTGGCCGATGCCTTGAGTCGCAGAGCAGAGAGTTTGGGGAGTCTAGCACATATTCTAGTAGCAGAGATACCATTAGCACTTGATTTTCAGGCATTAGCAGGCCAATTGGTGAGATTAGCTCGTGCAGCTTCCAGGCCTTCTCTTTATGACCGGATCAGAGAGCGCCACTATGGTGACCCACACTTGATCGTTCTTCAGGAGAGGGTCCGACGAGGTGATGTAAGGGAGGTAGTTATTGGTGATGATGGGGTTGTGAGGATGCATGGTCGGATTTGTGTGCCCAATATGGATGGGCTTCGAGAGTTGATTATAGCAGAGGCCCATAGCTCACGGTATTCCATCCATCCGGGTGTCGCGAAGATGTATTAGGATCTGAGACAGCATTATTGGTGGAGGTGGATGAAGAACGATATTGTTGAGTTTGTAGCTCGGTGTCTCAACTGTCAGTAGGTCAAGTATGAGCATCAAAGGCCAGGTGGGTTGCATCAGAGGTTGGATATTTCGGAGTGGAAGTGGGAGCGGATCACCATGGACTTTGTAGTTGCGCTCCCACGGACTTCGAGGAGGTTCAATGCTATATGGGTCATTTTGGATCGGTTGACCAAGTCCCCGCACTTCATTCCTGTTGGTACTACTTATTCTTAAGAGGGGATAACTGAGATTTATATCAGGGATATTGTCCGGTTACATGGTGTTCCAATTTCTATCATTTCTGACAGAGGTACTCAGTTCACATCTCAGTTTTGGAGGGCCGTGCAGAGAGATTTGGGTAACCAGATCGAGTTGAGCACAACATTTCATCCTCAGACGAACGGGCAGTCAGAGCGCACTATTCAGATTCTGGAGGACATCTTGCGTGCTTGTGCCATTAACTTTGGGGGTTTATGGGACCAGTTTCTGCCACTCACAGAGTTTGCATATAATAATAGCTATCAGTCAAGCATCCAGATGGCTCCGTACGAGGCTTTATATGGGAGGAGGTGTAGATCTCCAGTCGGTTGGTTTGAGCCCGGTGAGGCCAGGCTATTAGGCACAGATTTGGTACAGGATGCGTTGAATAATGTGAAGTTGATTCAGGAGCGGCTTCGCACGGCGATGATGACGTCCAAATCCACTACTAAAAAGTAAATGGACACGGTCACATGCAATATAAATTACCCAACTATGAGTCTGGTTCGTATCCCACAGAGAACAATATGTAGGCGATTAGGAATGTAAGAAAATTATCACTTATTGTGCAATGACAAACACTTAGAATTTGGTTTAGAAAATGTTTATAGCTAAATGCAAAAAAATTAACTAACCTAGAAAGTAAGTAAAATGAGCAATGGCTACAAGTATGGATGCATCGGGAATTACACTCAAGTAACGATCCAGTGTATTTCACGATTTTACAAATATGAGGGAGTTTATGTTAATTAGCCACGGATAACAATTCTCAATTGGCTTCTTCTGAAGACTAACAAGACATACTAATTAAATTATCCCTAAAACAAATAAGAGATTAATCACATCCGAATATGGATACAAGCAGTTCAATCTTATTCATAGGTAGAATCTATAAAGTGAGGGTTAAAGCCTCAAGTTTTTATTAATTAATCTTTCCCAACCACAAATTATCTTTCCCTAAACTAATTCAGAGTTAATGGGAGAGTCCTAGGATTAGCTAATCCTTTTGGAACCATTAAAGAACAAGAATAACTAAAGAAACAATAACTCACTTCATAAATACATGAAAATCATTCAATACAAAAGCACAACAAGGTATTTAATCCACACTTTAAACATGAATATTTCCATAAACAAGATTCAAGTGTCGGAAATAAATACTACACACTTAAATATTCAATACAAAGCAAGGAAATGAGGAAATGATCATAAATGGGTAAGAAATTCTCAACCACGAGCTTCAAATCTTCAAGACCCAAGTGTGTGTGCAAACCCTAGCTTCCAAAACATGTTCTTTTAAGACAAATACCTATTCTAAGATGTAAAAATGTCAAAAGTATGAAAAGTTATATGCTAGGTCGTGTATTTGTGGGTTTGGGGTCAAAACAGTGAAATTCCATAACTGCCCAGGCTTGTCCGCCAATTTCTTCATCGCGTTCGCGACACAAGCGTCGCGTTCTCGACGGTAAATGTTCTTTAAGCTTCACATCCATGTTTACATCAATGCTTTCGCGATGTTATGCATTCTGGTGATTCGCGTTCGCGTTGTTTCCTTCGCGTTCGCGAAGGTATGGCTTTCTGAAGCTTTTGCGTTCGCGTTTGACCTCCGCGTTCGCAAAGGGTAAATCACTGGGCAGACTTCCATTTTCCTTTTTTCCTCCTCTTTTACTCGTTTTCACATGATTTATTCACCATCACCTCTAAATCACTTGACACCTGAAATATGCCAATAAACCTCAATAAATGCCTTAGTTTCTCAATAAAATCATACAAAATCCTAAGTATCAAGAGGAGATAAGTTGGTAAAATAACAACTTATCAAACCCCCAAACTTAAAATATTATCCTCAAGCAATTCAACATCTAAGAACATCCTTCAATAAAATTACCAATCAAGCTCAATGGTATAGCAAACATCATTTATAGTCAAAAGGGTACATTTAATCACAATCTAATGACTTCGGTTGGTACCAACAATTAAACCGAGGCGTATGAATCACCAACTTGTCACACATTTTATTTCAATTCAAGTTCTCAAGCACTACATTAATCAAAGTAGCCACCAAGTTATGACACTAAAGATTCAAAATTTGCCCCTCTATCACATATGTCTTCCCTCGCTCATTCCTCCCAACTAACAATGGGATTAAGTTCACAACTCAAATCTCATGTTCTATCACACTTTAAGAGAGAATCCCAAACTCATAAATTGAAATTCAAAAAATAAATGGGATGCAAATGAAAGAACCAACTCTCTCTCTCTCTCTCTCTCTCTCTCGGTCTTTTCTCTCTCTCTCTCTCTCTCTCTCAAAGATATTCAAATGCACAATAGTATTACCATAGACTTGCCCTTCATGTATTTCTCTACTAATGTAGACAAACTTGGTTCAAAATCAATTAGAACTTAAAAGGGTTCTATTTTAGGCTTTTGGTTAAGGTAGGGCACAATTTGATAAGAGTGACTCAACACCTCCCTAAGCACTACAATTTTTCAACACTCAAAGTCCACTTCCTTCGAGAACTTTTTCACCCTTCTTCTTATTTTTTTTATATCACCTAGTCTTCCATTTATTCACAATTCCTTATATATATATATATATATATA
>ML402574.1:0-19120 GCA_005239525.1 Nicotiana knightiana | reverse complement strand
AAATATCCTCTACTCTAGTATAAAACCTTCGTTGTAAATTCTTAAATATTGTGCAAGTAAGCTTAGTAGGAGTGAAGTTTCCGGGTTTTCCCGAAAGGGAAAACTCACCTCACTCTTTAACTATGTAAGTTTTATATGCTTTATATTCTCTGAAATATCTTTCCCTATATGTAAATTACAAGTTTTTATGTTATGATTAATCTTATGTAAAAAATCTTTTTAAGCTTAGTATTCTTCTTTTAACCTGTTATACCTAGTAAATGGTTATTCTCTTAATTTCTTAATAACTTCGATGGATTAACCTGTAAATTCCTAGGCATTGAAGTGGCTTTTGCTATAAATTCCTTTTGATAAGAGGATGTTTTAAACAACCATGACCAGGGTGTGGTTAAAGAAGATAGTTGTTAAGGTATAGGTTAAGAGAAAGAGATGAACAGTAAAACAGGATTCATGACTGGACAAAGAAGAGGTGAGTAATTTACATAAAAAAAAAAAGGGACCAAAATCAGAGAAATAATTCATAAAATTTACATGATCAATTGAGAAAGAAGATGTGATTAAGTACCGAGTAGGACAGTACAACTATAAGAAAACAACTTTCTTAAAGCAAACCTCTATTCAAAGAACAGAAAATACATTTTCATCGAAATATCATATCCACTTTTTATTTCTCATATCCACTTTTTATTTGGTATCAGAACCAGAAGATTCTAGGCTTATTATAGTTCATGAATAAACCATTAGTAGAAATAAGAACAGAATTAGACCAATTATACGAATTATATAGTTATCTACATACTAATAAGACCAATAGAGAAAGATTATCCAGACTCATAGATAAAATATCAGCCTTAGAATATAGTTGAATAATATTATTAAAACAAAAGAGATAAGATACTAAATATATGAAAAGAACTTGGTACGCTAGATATATAGGTATTACTTTTACAAATATTCATAAAGAAGAATTAAAAATACTTAGTAACGAAAAGAAATATAGCTGGTTTATTAGACTTAAAACATTTGTAGAACAATACGAGGAATACTATCAAGTAGATAATATACTAAATAGACTTCATTGGGAAATAACAGCTGTAGCAAGCGATATACTAGAAAGCAAGAGAATAATAGAATATTATAAAAAAAAATTTAAATACAGTGCACCTTTAGGATAAGACTAGAATTTTGGGCCAAAAAATTTCATGAAACAACATATTTTTGCTAGATTTATAATGCCACTATAAACTAATATATATTACCTTAGAAAATATTAGTAATTATACAGACTATATAGAGCAGTTAGAAATACAATTAGCTCTTTGTGAAAGACCAGAAACAGGTAAATTAAACAACCCAGAACTTAAAAATCGTATTATTTTAGAAATAGAAACATTAACTATGGAACTTGAACAAGAAAAAGATTATCTTAGGACAATCAGAAACACGATAAAACATATCCCATTAGGATAAATAATATTTATGAGACAACATCCTTTAACTAAACAAATAGCTTTTAATTATTGGATCTTAAGTAGAATCTTACGCAGAAAAATAGAATTAAAGAAAATTTTAAAAAAGGTTAGAAATCTTTTAACAACAACTCTGGAATTAGCTGAACAGATACAAGAATCTGATTTAATAATTAATACAGAAACAAGTAATATAATAAAACATAGTATTAGTAAAGAAACAATATCCGCTTTAGAATGGGAATTACAATATATAGAAGGTGAAATATTTTTAGAAAACCAAAGACTAAGATTTTCGAAGAATCAAAAAATTTGGATACCATTAGGCTAATCAAAATAGATAATTTAAAGCACTTAGAATATTTAGACTTAAAAATACCCTTTGAGAAGAAATACCGAAATTTAAAAGATCAGACTATTATAAAGTGCAATTTCAGTAACGGAGAACATATTCTACATACATTCTGCGTGCATGTCATGTTTTTAAGACCTAGGCATGAATTCTGCGTGCATGTCATGTTTTTAAAGCCAGCATTAACAAAACTGAAAATAATAAGAAATTAACAAAAATTAGGGGAAGGAAAAGAAATAATTTTACTATGAAACTGGAACTTCATTTCATTGAATTTGAAAGGATAGAAGGATTAACATCAAAGCAAACCAATGAAACTAAAATATCTGGATTACAACCCTTAAAATAATCCAGATACATAAAAAACAGCAAAACAGACTACCACGGCTCCTTCCTGATGGGAAGAGGAGTTGCTTCCCAGTTGTTGAGCGAGGTATCTGGACCAATCACCTGAACACTTTCACGGCTAGGGCCCTCACCAACTTGAACTATATTGATCTCATAGCATATCTCCTTGAGACCCTGGCAAAGTTCATCAATGTCATTCTGAGTAGAAGGATTTTGGACTTCTTCAAATTGTGGCTTGATAATAGAGTAGGTAATGTGAGGGATTGGTTTGGACAAAATCCAACCATTTTTTTTGCGGGCCTTGGCCCTGTCTATGTCAGTTGATGTTGGTTTAAAACCCAAACCAAAGGTATCTTTCTTACAAAATGGAGCAATAGGGTTCACAATTCCCTGTAGAGAGGATCCTAATCCTTTTACTGGTTCATAACCATTCATTAACATCAACGAAGCTACCATCATAGATGTGGCTGACAGACGGGGATGCTGAATTGGTTTTNGAGGGATTCACTTCCTTCCTTGGCCTCGATACATGGAATGGACGGGTCTTTATAGACTGATGAGTCGTCTTCCCCATGAACAACAATTTCTTGCCTATCATACTCGAATTTGACCATTTGATGTAGGGTGGAAGGTACAGCTCTAGCAGTATGGATCCACGGCCTTCCCAGTAGAAAATTATAGGAAGTTTTCATATCCAACACTTGAAAAACAATGTTAAAATCAACTGGGCCGATTGTCATGGTGAGTTCGATTTCCCCAATAGTGTCTCTTCTTGAACCATCAAAAGCTCTGATGTTGACATTACTAGTTCAAATTCTGTTAATGTCAATGTTCAGCTCTTGTAGAATAGAAAGAGGGCATACATCTACACTTGAGCCTCTATCAATCATGACTCCTTTCACGTAATTCCCTTAACATTTGACCATAAGATTCAAAGCTCTATTGTGTCCAGCCCCTTCCTCAGGCAAATCATCATCGCTGAAAGAAATCTTATTCACTTCAAAGAATCTTTCAGCCATTTTTTCTAGCTGATTCACCGTTGTCTTTTCTGAGACATATGCCTCGTTCAAAGTTTTGATCAACACATGGCGATGTTCGTACGAGTGCAAAAGAAGAGATAACAAAGATATCTGAGCAGGGGTTTTCCTTCGTTGGTCAATGATTGAGTAGTCTTGCATTTTCATCTTCTTAAGGAATTCCTCCGCATCTTTTTCTGCAACTAGTTGTTTCACTGGCAAGTGACTTTACCTAGATTGCTTAGCTTTTCTAAATTCCTCTGGTGAGAAACTCCTTCCAGAGCGGGTCAAGCCCCCCACTTCATCTACTTCTTCAACTACCTCTTTTCCTTTGTAAGTCATGACAGTCTTGTTATAATTCCAGGGAATAACTTTTGTGATTGTCACTGGGATATGTGCAGCAGGTTGGATCACGACCGGATCTGTTATATTTATCAAACCATTATTTGGAACGATCTTTTGAATGCCTCCGGGGATGTAAAGTTTTGGCCCACCCAATTGAATCTCAACTTTTTTTGTGCATCTAGGAACATAGAGAATCATTTTTCCAGAACCTGCCAAGTTCAAACTTGAACTCGCACCTTTCACAATGAACGCTCCAAATGCGGTGGGCTTACTATCACTTTTGGTTCTTGCCCTATGGTTCCAACAGCCATCTCTGTCTTGCCAGACTGCTTATAGTCCCGATCATCACAAATCATCCCAATAAAATGTGTATTATCATGAGTTGGGAGCGGATTGTTTGTGATATTAGGAGTATCCTCATTGTTTGTTACCACAATTGCCTTTGCTTCAATCAAATTTTCAACGACTTTCTTTAATGTCCAACAATTTTCGGTACTATGACCCTGGGTGTTAGAGTGATACTCACATCTTGCATTTGAGTCAAAACCTTTTGAATTTGGATTCACATAACGCGGCATGACAGGTTCAATCAACTTCAGCTGCATCAACTTTCGAAATAGGCTTGTATACGATTATCAAATTGGGGTGAACTCTTTCTTTGGCTCCTGTTCTCTCATATATTCCTGTCGGGGACGAGGATTATTTGGTGCCTGAAAATTCGGCCGGAGTTAACGAGAGCCTTGAGGAATCGGTGCCCTCCATTTTTTGTGATTGGGAGGCCTACCATAAGCCTGAGCATTAAGCACTGTGTATTATTGTGGGGGAACTGAGTACCGGGGACCCTGGGGTGGATAGTAATGTTGAGGAGAATTGGATTGTCCTTGTTGGAACTGCACATAAGAAGGAACTATCCCTCTTTGAACACCCCCGAACCCAGATACCATCATGGATCCTTCCTCTTTATTTTTCCGATTTTCGAAACTGCCTGACTCGCTTTGAATTGCTTGCGTGGTCGCCTTAAGGGCTGCCTGACTCACAATTTTGCCCGATTTCATGCCATTCTCAACTATTTCCCTGATCTTAATCGCCTCAGCAAAAGGTTTACCAATGGCGGCTAACATATAATGGAGGTAATCAGGATCTTGAGCTTGGAGAAAATAGTCAATCATTTCTCNGAAACTGTTGAACAAAATCTTGAGCCATGTCGTTCCACACATGCCAGTGAGAGATGTCTTGATCTATGAACCATTCTGAAGAAATTCCAGTCAAACTTTCCCCAAAATAAGCCATGAGTAATTCTTCTTTGCCTCCGGCTCCTCTTAATTGGTTACAATATCTCTTCAAATGGGCGATGGGATCACTATGCCCGTCATACTTATCAAACTTGGGAGCCTTGAAACCGGGTGGCAAATGAACATGGGGGAACATGCATAAATCGTTGAACGAAACACTCTTGTGGCCTCCCAAACCCTGTATGTTTCCCATGGTTTGTTCCAGGCTCTTCATTTTTCTGGTCATTTCCTCTTGTTCCCTATTCTTGTCGGGCTTTTTGATCTGAACTGGGAACATGTTCTGAGGAGTATGCTTGTATGAATCTAGAACTTTGAAAGTCAATTCTGGAGAGTAATGTTGGGCATCATGAGCATTCAGTTGTGGATCATTGTTGAACTTTTGAGCAAGAGCCAGTTGAGGAACAGTGATTGTATGGACAATGGGTACAATAGGTGGGTCATTTCTGAGGGGTGCAGTTGGAGGACGTGGAATGGAGGTACTGGGGATAGTGGGAAGGTTAATGCTCGGACTGAATCCAGGTCTAGGTTGGTACAATGGATTACTTGTTATGGAGATGGGCACTTGACTTTCAACTGACACACTATGAAGATTGTCCGAAGGCCCTATGGGTAGTGGGGGCGGTGCTTGTCCATTCACCCAAGCTTGGTACATCTCTGCCAATTGCTGCTTCAACACTCTTACTTCTTCAACCAGTCCCATACCTTGTTCGACCAATTGTCCGTGGACATCATCATTATCTGACTCATTCTCACTGTTGTTTTCCATTTTTCTTTTTTCTTTTGATCTCGTGTTGTAAGGGTGAGTCGCCGGTTTAAACCACAAACCAACCACCTCTGTTTAACTTATCTTTGTTATGACAAACAATAAACGTGTTAGAGTTAGGAATTTTGCAGATATTAATCACACATTATATGTCATGCACCTAATGCCATTTTCATTTCTAGAATGAGTTTGACAGGCTTCATGCTTCATCCCGGCTTATGGGTTTATTGGTTTATTTTCATCTTGGATTTAACGTTCTCTTTTCTTTCTCTCTCTCTTTTTATTTTATTTATTCCTAAAATCCTTTTTTTTCCAGATTAATTATGGTTATGATCTCATCCGATGGGGATTACCTACGTATCATGACGCCGCATGAATCAGACCATTATGTAGTTCAGGAAAAAAAAAAAAAATAAGTAAAATAATAGTCTTTTTTTTTCTTTTTTTTTTTAACAAAACGAAAAGATCAAAATATAACGACAGAAAGAACATTACATCAAAACGACTTAACAGGCTTTGACAAAATTAAAAGACAGTAATTTAAAAGACTAAACAATGACTAAAAATAAAATAACTGCGACATGAAAAGTTCTAACAACTAGACTAAATTTCAACTCCACAATCATTTGTTTTCAACCACTGGCACATCTGCTCATGGTGGGGCTTGCCCTGGCTGACCCCCCAATGTTCTCCTCTCTAACTCTGCTACAAGATGACGGGCAAATGTATGTGCATGCTCCAAAAACTCGTCATAATACATCCCTTGGCATTTCACATAACTTTGAGCGTTATAAACATCCAAATCATGGACTTGCTCTCTGAAGTATTGAAAATTCTGGTCTCGATTTTGTAACTGCTGCTGGCGAGTGGTGGCTATCTCCCTTATGTGGCCCTCGCAATCTAATGCTGACTCCAACTGAGCCCAAAGTCTAGCCTGCTCGAGTCTCGCCTGAGCCATCTCCCTATCAAAATCTGCATGCTGGTATTCTCTATTGCACCTTCTCATTTCTTCTAACTGTGCATGGAGCTGAGCTTTTGAACGTACCCAATGGGCCTTATCTCTCTCGAATTTAGCCCTCTCTTCTTAAAATTTTGTTTCTTGGCGATCCTTACTTTATTCAGCCTTCTCACTTAACTGTACGATTGTTTTCTTGGCTTTATCCAACGCCTTTTCAGTCTTTGTCAAGATGGAATCATAATCTTGCATCTTTTCCAATGGTTCTCTGGTCTTTCCAACTTCTCAATGGAACCTCAGAGGCTTTCTTCATCTGTTGAAGCTGGACACGGAGGGTTTCATTCTCGCGGATAAGAATCTTATTTTCACCTTCCGCTTCTTGCACTTGTAAGTCTTTCTCAAAATTGAGGTTTCTCAGGCTTTCTTCTAAGGCATGAATAGTTGCTTTCTATCCCTTTTATTTTTCATCCCAAGCCAACCGTTCTTGGATTTTATCATCAAAGGCTTTAACATGCAGCCTTTTTACGGGTCTTTTGGGATCGGGTTCTCGCTCATCATCCACACGAGATCTCTTCTCAAACCACTTAGCATAACCCCGATCTATCTCACCTTTCGCAGGATCTAGCACTTGGGTATCCNGGGGTGTAACTCAATCACTTGCACACTCAAATCTTCATCATCAGGCACCACTTGGTACCTTCCTAGCTGCCTTAGGACTCTCTGTGGTGCATATGGCTGGACACTTCTCAAACCCAATAACAACAAATAACTCTTTAGAGCCGACATATGTATCACCTCTATTACCGGGAGCCATCCCAAAGTCCACTCAATTTGACTTGAATTTAAATATCTTAGGTGGGATATCCAAGCTTCCACCCCTTCTGGAGAGTTATAATCTTTAATTCTTTCTTCGTAACTCTTAATTAAATTATCCTTGCTCGGACCATACCACATGAACTTGGGATGATGTCGGAGATGTTCAATCAACCACATTTGCAACAAAATATTGCACCCTTCGAAGAATTTTGCCCCGGACTTACACAGCGGTGCCCAGTAAGTATCAAGACTAACCTTGGTAAAGTAGTGACAAGGACTAGTCAAGACACCCACTGGTCTAATAAAAACTGAACAAGTATCAGTATAGAAATCAGGGAAGTAATGATATACATAAAGGCTACACAATATAGCTAACAAGACAGTGAATTCGATAAGAAGGAAAACAATACGTATCAGCGGAAACCATGAAGTAACACAAAGACTGAATAAGACACAGACAATCCCGGCATGTAAATATACAACACGTGCATGTACTGACTCGACAACTTCAACCACTTCTACATCAAATTCATCATCATCTCCACGAAGTTCCAAACCTCGGACAAATCACCATATATGGGTCCCGATATCCGAACCCTAACACTTGGCGTCTTGCGCCCTCATTCGAGTACTAACTGCACGGACGACTCACGTGCCAATTGGGTCATTACCACCCATACGGTAAGCACAACAGAAGTATATATACTTGACAACAACAAGGAGTCCTGACTCCATTAGTAGTCCTTAACTACGTGTGTGCTTGTGTAGGTGTCCCAACATGATTTCAACAACCAATAGACACAAGGAAAACAGAAGAGGCAACACGTACATTTTCAACTCATAAATTTCCACACGAATGAACTCACACGGTAAGTGTTCCAGTACACAATATCAACAACAAGGAACGCCCCCAGGCCAACACAATTATCACAAACAATCCCTGCCATAGCCCACCTTGTCACGCCACGTGTGCAATATTAAAGTATATGCCCGACTTGTTTCGCCACACGTGCATAAACATGTGCCCACCTTGTCACGCCACATGCGCAACACTCAATCTCGTATCCCGCCTTATCACGCCGCATGTGCAATATCAGTAGTAAACACGGCACGACAAAAACCTCGTGCAAATCCCCATATCAACAACCGCACGGCAGAAACCTCGTGCATCACCACAACCAGTACAACAACAACAACAACAACACGGGCAACAGTACGGAACACAATTAATACATCAACTCAATAACCTTCGATCACAAGATAGGAAAACTAGTTTACGAGAAATAAACATAATAAGGAGAGCTAGGCATATTAAGAAATCACTCCACAAGGAAGGAAAATAGCATGTAACAACCGCACCTAATTACACGGGTGAACAACAAGAAATCAACAAAAATCCGATAACTCCATATAAGGCAAGTCACGAAGGTATAGAATATCTAAACTTCCTTTAAGGTTGAGCAGTTACGAGAATATTCAACAATTTCCACTTAAGGACAAGCAGCAGAGAATAATCATAACTTCATTTAAGACCAAAACAATTATAGTTTGAGATGAAGATAATTGCAAATTTGAGATACGCAGTTAAGAAGATATAGCATGACAGTAAAGGAAATAAATCATCAGATAAGTCAATTAGGAGTCAAGTAGGCAATAGGAGTAAATCCAAAAGTAAGAACTTCCACATTTAAGAAAATAAAGATGACACTAGAAATTAGGAAATTCAATCATGCTAAGGACACTTCATACTCGACGAATATAAGGATCTAAGATTCCTAAAGGGTCAACTTTCTACAAATAAGTCCGAGCATGCGCTCGTCACCTCGCGTAGACGGACTACAATCAACATGGAAGACTCAAATCCTAAGGGGTAATTCCCCCACACAAGGTTAGGCAAGATACTTACCTCAAAGACCACAACCCGGTAGTCAAAAATAGACTTCTTGAGCGGGAAAGCCTCCGGACGTCTCAAAATCAACTAAAACAACTTCAAAATACATATAAAACATATAAGAAACGATTCCGAATAATAAAGTATCAATCTTTACAAAATCATAAAAATAGACCCAAAAGTCAACCCCCGGGCCCGCACCTCTGAACCCGACAAATTTTACAAATTCCGATTACCCATTCCGATATGAGTTAACCCATACCAAATTTATCCAATTCCGATAACATTTGGTCATTCAAATCATGAATTTTCATTTTTGAAGTTTTCTTTCAAAACCCACAATCCCCTCACCCCAAAAAACAATTTAAATGATAAAAAAAAGAACTAATTCATGAAATATATTTAATTCTAGTGAAAGAACACTTACCCACTCGATTTGTGTGAAACTCCCACAAGGAATCGCTCGAAACCGAGTTCTAGAAGTCAAAATATGTTTAAAATGGTGAAACCCCCAATTTTGCAAACTTATATTCTGCCCAGGTGTTTTGTGAATCGCGATCATGGAAAATGGTTTACGATCGCGAAGAACAAAGAGGAAATCTGCCCAGGTTGTTCATCGCGAACGCGACAAGGAGTTCCCGAACGCGGAGGAGGAGAACAGGAAGCTATGAGATCGCGTACTGAAGAATGCCAACGTGAAGAACAAAGTTTGGGAGACCAACAGGGACACATCGCGATCGCGAAAGAATCACTGCGATCGTGATCGTGATGAAGGAAAATGGGCGGCACAAATAGAACACTACGCGATCACGGCTTGGGCTACGCGATCGCGAAGGAGGGCAACAGACACCAGAAACAACAGTTCAAAAATGGAAGAAAAGGACCCGTAGCCCATCCGAAACAAACCTGAGGCCCCCGATACCCCGTCTAATCACACAAACAAGTCATATAACTTAACATGGACTCGTTCGAGGTTTCAAACCACATAAAACAACACTAAAACGATGAATTAAACCAAAAAATCAATGAAATTCCTCAAAACTTCTTTAAACATCAAATTTTGCATTTAAGGTCCGAATCACGTCAAACTAAGTCCGTTTCTTACCAAATTTCACAGATAAGACATATAAATCATATTTAACCTATACTGGGCTCCGGAACCATGATACAGGCCCGATATCACAGGTTTCACCTCAAATTGCATTTTAAAAAACCTTTATATCTTTCAAAAAACAATTTTCTTTAAAAATTCATTTCTCGGACTTGGGACCTCGGAATTTGATTCCGGGCATACGCCCAAGTCTCATATTTTCCTACGGACAGTCAAATCACGGGTCTGGGTTCGTTTACCTAAAATGTTGACTGAAGTCAACTTTATTCACATTTCTAATACAAAATTATCGTTTTATCATTTTTTCACATAGGGGCTTCCCGACTACACGTCCGGGATGCACACACAAATTGAGCTGAGATAGAAGGAGGTTTTCTTGACCTCGGAACACATAATTAGATAGAATATACGGGATGACCTTTTGGGTCATCACAATCCCCCCTCTTAAATAAACGTTTGTCCTCGAACGTGCTAAGGTTTACCTTGAACTCATCAAATGAATGATTGCACATTTTCCAACACACACCCGCGGGTGATCCTAGGTCACCCTAATCTACATAAGACTTACGACACCACCACGATCGCAATTTAGCTTTTCTATTACATAGTAAGGAGTAAGAAAAAAGGGAAGAGAAATGGTAAATGAGTAAAGACAAGCAATAAATTCGCATAAAATGGGAATGGGAAGGGGTATGAAAGTATTTGCATGATAATAAAGACATGCTTAAAGGCTAATTCACAAAATCCAGTTTGTTATGGTAAAAGCCAAAAAATCCCCAGCAGAGTCGTCATGCTTTCGCGCCCCCTTTTTCCTCGCAAAATCAGGTTTCGACATTTCATGGACAACTCCATTCTTTTGAGAGTGGAAGGAATTGGAAGATTCGCCACCTAATGGATTAAAGTGTGTTAGGGCACCTAGAGCAATTAACTCATTTAAACCAGTTTGCATCATCAGAGATCGGGTAAGGGCTCAAATTACCTTGAGGGGGAGGTGTTAGGCATAAATGTTACCATATTGAGCAAAATGTTTTTGATTCGTGTTTCGACTAAACCACTATATTAGTATCGCAATTTTTGAACCATAGCAACTAAAATCATCAAGTTTCGACATCGTATGAGGATTTTATTGTCATTTTATTAAACTTTGGGTTTTTAGATTTTTTCAGATTAATTACGAAATTACCACTGAATTTGTATTTATAAAACTGCACTATTTTCAAATATTATAACTAACACATCTCCTCCATTAGGACGTCAAATGGAGTTAGAGTTGTCAATATGGGTCGGTCCTTGTTAGCCCAGCCCAGCCCCATGGGCTTTAGCAATTGACGGGCTGGGCTAGGCTAGCCCACCATTTTGATGAGCCTTATAATTATCAGCCCAACCCATCCCTAGGTGTGCCGTGGGCCCCCACGGGCCGACTCATCATTTTTTAAAAGATAATTTTATATATTATTTTTAAGTTCTAACCTAAAAAAAGATAAAATATTTAAAAGTTAAGAAGATAATATTACCACTTTGAGTTTGGGAAAAGTCATGCTGCCACTTTCAAGTAGTAACAAGTGTTTGGACATTTTCATGATGGATACAACTTCTGTACTTTGTCAGAACAAGCCAAACAATGCTAAATGTTGATTCCGGTGTTATAGTGTTAATAGGAATACAAAGTACACCACGCGCCATCACTGAAAGATCGAGATATTTTCTAGAATGTTCCTTCTAATACTTGACAACATCCAAGAGTGATGTTTTAGCTAATTAGTTGAGCTATCATACTCCGATTCACTTGGCTTTTGTTTGTGTGGGCTTGTATTGGTTCGGGCTTCGCTCGAGTAAGCTTGGATTCGGAATCCAAGGCGGGCCCAGTGTTGACTTTTATTGATTTTTTGGGGGAAATTTAAAGATCATAACTTTATTTATTTTAATTAATTTTTCTTGCATTGTTTGATATTATTTAGTCATTTTTGGTTAGATTTGAGCCGTGTATAGGCGAATTTTAGGGGGAAAACAATTTCGGAGGGTTGAGTTGGCCTAGTTGAGATAAGTATCTTGCGTAACTTTGTGTTGGGGAAACTACCCCTTAGGATTTGGGTAGATTGTGCTATTTATGTTATGTGAAAGCCGTGTACGCAAGGCGACAAGTGGGTACACCAGCTCTATGTGGTATTTGACCATTTTAGATTATCTAGACTCTTTCCATGATTTTAATTGAATTGTCATAACATTTTATATCTCTCATTGTTAATCTACTCTTACATGCTCTATTTGACGTGTTAGCACTTGTTCTACCTCTTACTTGTTATTTTGCTCTTATATGCTTTAGTTGAATTTATTGCCTTCATTATTGTCTTGTTACCTCATAATTGTTGAATCTCTTTTAATTGAAATTGATATATGGTGGAATATCACTTTGTTGAGTTATTAGTTTTGAAGTTGTAAGAGTCGTTATCACATTCAAGTGAAGTTGTTAATTGTTGAGATACCTTTCCTTGTCGATCATTTTCATTCATTTTGTTATTGTTGAAATTCTTGTACACATTGTGGTTGGCCATTGGCTATTTGTTGAGGAAATATTGGTGTTGTTAACTTTGTGGCAAGTTGTGGCATATGGGAACTTGTGGTACGAGTTGTGATTATGTTGTGATATTGATATGCTAGCACTGGTATTAAGCAAGGGGTTGATATGCATGTGGTGAGATAAGGTGGTCTTGATACGCGTGATACTAGTAGGGGAACTGCTTGTAGCCACTCTGTGAGATAAGGTGGGCTAAAACGCGTGTAGCTATTTCAGGAAAAAATGATTTTCAAAACTAAATGTTAAGCTCACGGTGATTTTCATTGTACATTCCATGTTGGGACAACTTATTGATTTGATGTTCATTTCTCTTCCTTCAATCATTCATCCGCATTTTGATTGTGTTTGGTTATTCGTTGTTATCTTGGTATTGGAATTATTGTTGTATCTTGTGTGAGTCATGCATTCTACATGATTTGTTGTCTTGCTTTAATATGGCAATTTGTGCCTCCGTTATAACTTGGTTAATTGATTGTCAATGTGAATTTAATTGCGTGGAGTCACTATATCATATAATATTGAGGTTTTAGTAACATAATGGTTTAAATACAACAATTATTAACATGCTTTAATCCACAAGTCACCTAACATAGAACTCGTTATCTCAATCGGTGCCTTCTTATTCTTGTCACGCCCCAAAAACTGAGGGACGAGACCGGCGCCTAACCGGAAGATCCCGGTCAAGCGGACCTGGATTGCCTTTCTTGCCCAACGCGTTACCCCGTGTTTATAGTATACAATATTTCACATGAAATAGCGAATTAAATTCAGAGCATGACTTTGCAGCTTATGCTCATTTCTTCTTTTTAACATTTCAGCCTTTGATAATTTCGAAACATACAAACTACATACAACATTTCCGATTCAGTCCACGATTACGAGTAAATACAAAAGCTGCCCATAATATATATATATATATATATACACAACCCACATTATGTCTACGGAGCCTCTAAGAGTACTAGGATTTTACATAGACTTGCCGGCAACAAGGCCCTAGCTATACCTTTAAAGACATAACATATACAAAAGAGAACGATATAGTCTACACACAGCCCCGAGAGGGAATGGGGCTCACCAGAACCGCTGAAGGAATGAAGAGGGGCCACCATTATCGGTGGTCGGAGCTATGTGCTATAGAACCACCTACATCCATATAAAAGATGTAGCGCCCCCAGCAAAAGGGACGTTAGTACCATGGAATAGTACTAGTATGTATGAACAAACTTTGCTCGAAGTAAAATCAAACAATACACATATAAGAGGCAGTTAAAGAAACCCAAACAAATATTGCACAGAGATACAGAGAATCACAAATGAGGTTTCCACAGTTTCTTATTTCAATTGTCCCCCTGTTGCGGGTGCGCAACCCGATCCCACCTTACAATCACACTTCACCCTTATTACTTCTCAACCTTGTTTCTTATGTTGCGGCGCGCAACCCGATCCCACCGTACAATGACATTTCACCCTTATTACTTCTCAACCTTATTTCTTCTGTTGCGGCGCGCAACCCGATCCTACCTTACAATCACATTTGATAGCAACATCAACTAACAATTCAATCACAAGGATTTTCATCATCAAGAGTAAAAATTTATAACAACCAATAACCAAGAGGAATCAAGGGCACAATAATCCTGACCAAACAGTGGGTCACATACGGTATTGCCACAGTCATTTAGCTCAATTAAATGAATCTAAAATTCCTTCCCATCATTTACTACACACCCTTTTAGCACTTAGATAAATTCAACAATTGGGTTCGTTATCATTTCTTTCATTCACTAACACATCCTTTCATCCCAATATGCTCAAGCATTTAACGAGTTTTGCACATAATAGAGTAAGCACAAAGAATCACCTTTCACAATCTCACATAGCATGGTGGCATGAAAATCAACTAAGACAATCAGAGAAGAAAATCTTACGACTCAACACCTTAGAACTATCATTTCACATATGCATAAGCAAGGAACTCATACCGAATGCTCGGACACCAACAAGGTGACTCTACAAAGATCAAAGTTAGCCATACATACCTCGAGTTGGAATTTCCATTTAATTTCTATCCCACATCACTGGACCTTCTAACGCCTCTAATCTAACTTACAATGTGACACATTCAAACTTAGAGTTAGGAACCTTGAACTCATTTGGGCATTTTATCAAATACTATATGGTCCTTTAGATTAACTAGCCCCCTCTTTAGTGAAAGGTTGCCCTAGCCTACTTCCATTTGCTAGATTATAGTAGGTTATTCACATGCATGCAAGGCCTTAACTTTCCCTCTTCAAGAACCAACCTATGTGTGTTATATTCTAACTCAAATCTTAGAACTTTGGGGAAATGAGGTGAAGACTTACCTCTTATGGTGAAGAAGATTACGGCTACTCGATTAATTCCAGGCCTGAGTAGAGATGGAGGACCAATTTGGGGAAGATGAGGACCTCTCTCACTAGAACCCACTCTCACTTCTCTCTATTTTGATCAGATAGACTTTAAAAATGAAGGGGAGGGGTGTTTTATTAAACTGGGGGTCGGGTTTTAACATTAGAAATTAGGTGCCCGAAAGCAGGTATGCGATCAGGAATGCAATCGCATTCCTGTTATGCGATCCGCATACCTATCGCATAAGTGGCCTTCAGCTAGGCCAAAAAGAGAAGCAGACTGCCCAGGTATGCGACCACTATGCGGTCCGCATACCTGTTATGAAATCGCATAGTGCGTCGCATAACTCCCTCCGCAAAAATCAAGGTGCAAGAATGTGACAACTATGCGGCCCGCATTCTAGGCCGCATAGCTGTCCTCAAAATGGACAGCAAACTGTCCAAGTATGCGACCACTATGCGGTCCGCATATGTAATCTGCGATCGCATAGTGGACCGCAGACCTGTGCAAATCTGGAAAATTATATCTTTTAAGTCCTGGGGTACTTTTTACTCCAAACGGGTCCGTTTTAAGAAATTCTACAGTTATAACCACATGGGGACCCATTCGGGCATTGTTTTTGGACTTGAAATTTTACGGGTCTTTACATCCTCCTCCACTTAGAATCATTCGTCCTTGAATGAGGATCGAGGAATCACTTAGTTAAGAGAACAAAAAACATGCCTACCCCTAAATTTTTACTAACTCTGATATTTCCTTAAAATTTTGCCAGAGTTTCCTTTGTAATTAGGCCTATCTACCTGTCAGAGAGCCCCCAAAACACATTTTAACCAATTTCACACATTTTCAGTTACTCTAGTAACTTGCACATAATCCGGTCATTTCAACAAGTTGCATATAGTTCAATTATTTCCACAAGCCACACATAGTTCAATTAATTCCACAAATTTGCACATAATTCAACTATTACAATGAGTTGCACATAATTCAACTATTTCAAGGAGTTGCACATGATCCAACTAATCACAATAACATATACATTTATGGCACAAAGTTTGAGAAGTCACAATAGTAGGGTAATTAGGGAAATGGAGTGTTCTTGCACAAAATTTGATACCAATGTAATTGCTTAGAGATGACAACTTTCAAAACCACTACCGAACTTATTCAAACAAGTGAGGGTATTTTTCTTTCATTTCACTTTCCGCTTCCCACGTGGCTTCCTCGACTTGTTGACTCCGCCATAATACTTTAACTGATGCAATCTCCTTGTTTCTCAACCTACGAACTTGCCTATCAAGAATAGCGAAGGGAATTTCTTCATATGACAACTCTTCATTAACTTCAACAGTCTCAACCGGTACGATGGCAGATGGATCTCCAACTACCTTCTTCAGCATGGACACATGAAACACCGGGTACACTAATGACATCTCAGGGGTAACTCCAGCCTATACGCCACTTTTCCTATTCTCTGGGTGATCCTATATGATCCGACATACCTTTGGGCTCAACCTCCCCTTCTTTCCAAACCGCATGACTCCCTTCATAGGAGATACCTTCAAGAATACCCAATCATCTACTTGAAACTCCAAATCCCTACGACGAATGTCCAAATAAGATTTATGACGACTCTGAGTAGTTTTCAACTTCTTCGAAATGACTCTAACCTTCTCCATAGCTTGATGCACAAGATCTGGTCACCATCCAATTGGAGATCTACACCTTCTTCCGTACAATGCCTCAAACGGGGCCATCTGAATACTAGCATAGAAGTTGTTGTTGTAAGCAAACTCTATAAGTGGCAAGTGATCATCCCAGCTACCCTTAAAATCAAGTACACAAGCTCGTAACATGTCTTCAAGCATCTGAATAGTCCGCTCTGCTTGCCCATCAGTCTGTGGGTGGAATGTTGTGCTGAGGTTTACCTACGTACCCAAACCTTGCTGGAATTTCCTCTAAAAGTTAGTTGTGAACTGGGTCCCTCGATCCGAAATAATAGATACTGGAGTGCAATGGAGTCTGACTATTTCTTTGATATACAACTAAGCATACTGTTGTGCAGTATCATTTGACTTTACTGACAAGAAATGCACTACCTTCGTGAGCCGATCCACTATTACCCAAATTGAGACGAACTTATGTGGAGTGCGGGGTAACCCCACCACAAAGTCCATATTGGTCATCTCCCACTTCCATGTTGGTATCTCCAAAGCTGCGCCAACCCACCGGGCCTCTGTGCTCGGCCTTCACTTGCTGAAAATTCGGACACCTAGCCACAAAGTCCTCCACACCCCTCTTCATACCATTCCACCAATAAATCTCCTTGAGATCGTGATACATTTTCGTAGAACATGGGTGCACGGAATACCTGGAATTGTGAGCCTCCACCATTAATCTCTCTCAAAGATCATCCACGTCCGGAACACCACCGCAAAATACCGTCATCAATCTCGAGTGAAAATGTTGTAGTCTTGTGATTCAGAATCGCCCCTCTCAACTATGCCAATGCTGGATCCCTGATTTGCTTTTCCTTGACTTCCACTACAAGTGAATACTCCGCTCCATTACGCACCACAACATTCCCTTCATCTGAGGTCGAAAGACAGACCCCCAGATTGGCCAACTGATAAACCTCCCGAGTCAAAGGCCTCTGACCTATTTCCAAATGAGCCAAGCTACCCATGGATTTTCGACTAAGAGTGTCGGCCACCACATTCGCCTTTCCTGGATGGTACAAAATATTCATATCATAATCTTTGAGCAATTCCAACCATCTTCGCTGCCTTAAGTTCAATTCCTTTTGTTTGAAAAAATACTGAAGACTCTTGTGATCCGTGAACACGTCCACATGGACACCATAAAGATAATGCCGCCAGACTTTTAATGCAAACACAACTGCTGCGTGATCCAAATCATGCGTCGGATAATTCTTATCGTGATTCTTAAGCTATCTTGAAGCGTACGCTATTAACTTACCACATTGCATCAACACACATCTCAAACCAACCCTTGAAGCATCATAATAAACCACAAATACCTCTGATCCCTCGGGCAAAGTCAATATCGGCGTCGAAGTTAATCTTGATTTCAACTCTTGGAAACTCTTCTCGCAAGCATCGGACTATTGGAACTTAAGTCAGCCTAGTCAATGGGGAGGCGAGGGTAGAGAATCCCTCCACTAACCTCCGATAATATCCATCCAAACCCAAGAAACTGTGAATCTCTGTCGGGGTCGTTGGTCTAGGCCAATCCTTTACCGCTGCAATCTTTTGGGGATCAACCCGAATCCCTTCCTTGGAAACAACATGGCCCAGAAAGGTGACTGATTCTAGCTAAAATTCACATTTTGAAAACTTTGCATACAACTAGTGCAAATGTAGAGTCTGCAGAACTTCCCTAAGGTGATTAGCATGATCTTCCTGACTTCGCGAATAAACAAGGATATCGTCAATGAAGACAATCACAAAGGAATCAAGAAACGGTTTGAAAACCCGATTCATAAGATCCATAAAAGCTGTTGGGGCATTGGTTAGCCCAAAAGACATTAACAGAAATTCAAAGTGCCCATACCGAGTCCTGAAGGCAGTCTTAGGAATATCCTGCCCCCTGATCTTTAACTGGTGATACCCGGACCGCAAATCAATCTATGAGAAGAACTTAGCACCTTGCAACTGGTTGAACAAATCATCTATCCGAGGCAATGGGTATTTGTTTTTGATGGTGACTGTTAGTTGTAAACGCCCACGCAAGTATACGTGATCGTAGCAAGTAATATAATGTTAAATCGAATATC
>ML402573.1:25475-59281 GCA_005239525.1 Nicotiana knightiana | reverse complement strand
ATTCCTATATTACTTGTCGACCACGTACACTTGCGTGTGCACTGGGAAATCAACCAACAACTGGTAGCTATTAATAAATGCAAACTCCTCTAGTGGCAGAAACTGATCCACGAACCACCAAAATCAATCACACAAGCCCGTAACATATCCTCCAAAATCTGAATAGTCTATTCCGACTGCCCGTCGGTCTGAGGGTGAATTGCAGTGCTCAACTCTACATCAGTACCCATACCTCTCTATACGGCCCTCCAAAACTGAGATGTGAACTGAGTACCTCTGCCAGAAATGATAGAAATCAGAACTCCATGCAACCGGACAATCTCCTTAATGTAAATACCAGCTAACCGCTCTGAAATATAAGTAGTGCTGATAGGAATGAAGTGCACGGACTTGGTCAATCGATCCACAATGACCCAAATAGCATCAAAACCCTTCGAAGTCCGTGGAAACCCAACTACAAAGTCCATAGTGATATGCTCTCACTTCCACTCCGGAATATCTAACCTTTGAAGTAACCCACCTGGTCTCTGGTGCTCAAACATGACTTGCTGGCAGTTGAGACACTGTGCTACATACTCAACAATATCTCTCTTCATCCGCCTCCACCAATACTTCTATCTCAGATCCTGATACATCTTTGCGGTACCTGGATGAATAGAATACCGCGAGCTATGAGCCTATGCTAATATCAATTCTTGAATACCATCCATATTGGTCATACAAATACGGACCCGCATCCTCATAATTCTATCATCACCAATAGTCACATCCCTGGCATCACCCCGATGGACTCTATCCTGAAGAACTAACAAGTGTCGGTCATCATACTGGCGAGCTCTAATCTGAACATAAAGAGAACAACGGGAAGCTATGCTAGCTAATACCCCCGGAGGGTCTGACAAATCCAATCTCACCAACTGACCCGCTAAATCCTGAACATCAAGTGCTAACGGTCGCTCTGCTGCTGAAAGGTAAGCTAGACTCTCCAAACTCTCGGCTCTACGACTCAAGGCATCGACCAATACATTGGCCTTCCCCGGGTGATACAAAATAGTAAGGTCATAATCCTTGAGAAGATCCAACCATCTCCTCTGACACAAAATCAAGTCCTTTTGCCTCAGTAGGTACTGCAAACTGCGATGATCAGTGAAAATCTCACACTGCACTCCATACAAATAATGCCGCCAAATCTTTAAGGCATGAACAATGGCACCTAACTCAAGATCGTGCACTTAATAGTTCTTCTCGTGCACCTTCAACTGTCTAGCCCTACCGTCCTGCATCAATACCGCTCCCAAACCAACTCTAGAAGCATCACAATAGACTGTGTAGGAACCCGAACCAGTAGGCAAAACCAAAATCGGAGCTATGTTCAATGCTGACTTGAGCTTTTGAAAGCTCTCCTCACACTCATCAGACCATCTGAATGGAGCACCCTTCTGGGTCAATTTGGTCAAGGGAGAAGCAATAGAAGAGAATCCTTCCAAAAAATGACGGTAATATCCCGCCAAACCAAGGAAACTCCTAATCTCAGTAGCTGAGGACGGTCCGGGCCAACTCTGCACCGCCTTAATCTTCTTTGGATCAACCTGAATACCCTCACTAGACACCACGTGCCCCAAGAAAGCTACTGAACCAAGCCAAAACTCACACTTGGAGAATTTTGCATAAAGCTTCTCCTCCCTCAACCTCTGTAACACAATCCTCAAGTGCTGAGCATGCTCTTCCTGGCTACGGGAATAAACCATGATGTCATCAATGAACACAATGATGAACGAATCAAGGTAAGGCTGAAACACACTGTTCATTAATTGCATGAATGTGGCTGGGACATTAGTCAACCCAAATGACATAACCAGAAACTCATAATGACCATATCTGGTCCTGAAAGCAGTTTTAGGAATATCAGAATCCCGAATCTTCAACTGTTGATACCCCGACCTTAAGTCAATCTTGGAGAACACCCTAGCTCCCTGAAGCTGATCAAACAAGTCATCAATACGGGGCAAAGGATACCGTTTCTTCACCGTAACCTTATTCAACTGCCTATAATCAATACACATACGCATAGAGCCATATATCTTTTTCACAAACAACACCGGCGCACCCCAAGGTGACACGCTCGGTCGAATGAAACCTTTATCTAAGAGTTCCTGAAGCCGCTCTTTTAATTCTTTCAACTCTGCTGGTGCCATACGGTAAGGTGGAATAGAGATAGGATGGGTGTCTAGCACCAAGTCAATACCAAAATCAACATCCCTGTCATGTGGCATGCCTTGCAGGTATGCCGGGAATACATCCGAAAACTCACGGACTAAAAGAACAAAATCAACAGAAGGAGTCTCACTACTAACATCCCTCACAAAAACAAGATAAGACTCACACCCTTTCTCAACCATACACTGAGCCTTTAAATAAGAAATCACTCTTCTAGGAACGTGCTCTATAGACCCTCTCCACTCAACTCTCAGAATTTCGGGCATAGCCAGGATCACGGTTAGCGTGACAATCAAGAATAACATGCCATGGGATAACCAATCCATGCCCAAAATCACATCAAAATCGACCATACTGAGTAAAATCAAGTCCACTCGGGTCTCTAGACCCCCAATAGATATAAGACACGATCGATACACACGGTCCACAACAATAGTATCGCCCACCAGAGTTGAAACCTGAACAGACGTAACTAAAGACTCACGGGGCATATTTAGAAAGTGAGCAAAATAGGATGAGACATAAGAGTACGTGGAACCAGGGTCAAATAGCCAAAGCATCAATGTGACAAGCTAAAATAGTACCTGTAATCACCGCATCTGAGGCCATAGCATCAGGCCTAGCCGGAAGTGCATAAATACGTGGCTGGCCTCCACCTGCTCGACCTCCCACTCTAGGGAGACCTCTAGCTGCCTGACCACCACCCCTGGCTGCCTGGGTAGGTGATAAAGCGACTGGGGCTGAAGCCTCTACTGAGATGAACTACTAGGACGACGAGGACACTGCCTCCACTCATGTCCGAACTCCCCACACTCATAACAACCACCTGGAGCTGGAGATGGAAACTGACGAGAACCCACGCCACCATAATAACCACCGGACGAACCGTGCATAGAAGAATCCTGATAAGATGATGCCCTGGAAGAACTCGGAGCTGGAAGAGCACTAAAAGATGAACGTCCCTGATAAGAACTGCGAGTACCCTGTCCCGAAGATGCACCACTGTAAGATGGGCGAGCTGACTGTGGAGGCCTGAATGGACTACCTCTGCTGTGCTGAAACTGCCCTCTAGAAGGGGCACGCCTGAAGCAATTGATCCCGAGGGCTCTTGACCTCCCTCTCTTCATGCTCCTGACTACGAACTAACTCAATGTCCCGGGCAATGTCAACTACCTGCTCAAATGTAGCTCTAGACACTCTCTCTCTAGTCATCAAGATCTAAACCTGATAAGTAAGACCATATACAAACCTCATAATCCTCTCCCTATCAGTAGGGACAAACTCAGAAGCATTTCTAGTCAACTCGAAAAACCTCATCTCGTACTGAGTAACTGACAACTCTCCCTGGCGTAGCTGCTCAAACTGTCTGCACTTCTCCTCTCTGTGGGACTGAGGAACATACTTCTCCAAAAATATCGTGGAGAACTGCTGCCATGTCAGAGGTGCTGAACCAACCGGCCTACGCCTCTCGAATGCCTCCCACCAAGTGAAAGCAGCACCCGCAAATTGAAATGTAGCAAACGAGACCCCACTGGTCTCCAAAATACCCCCAGTACGCAATATCCTCTGGCATTTATCCAGAAAACCTTGGGCATCCTCACCTTCTGTGCCGCTGAAAGTCGGAGGCTTGAGTCTGCTGAACCTCTCTAGCCTACGCTGCTCATCCTCGGGCATAGCTGGAACCACATAGTCCTGAACTAGGGCAACCGGCTGGACTGCGTATACCAACGGTGCCTGAATACCCTGTACAACTTGCTCAGGTGTCCAGGCAGCTGGAGTCTGAATGCCTCCCGGCCTGAGCTGCAGTGGCAGTAGCAGTCATAGTAACTGCCTGAGCTAGACTGGAACACACCGTCAATATCTGAGCCAGGGTCTCCTGAAGACCCGGAATAACTATAGGCACCGCAGTGCCTGAGCCTGTCCCGCTGGAGCACCATCGGCGGGAAACTGATCCTGAACGATACGGGGTGGTACTGTCCCGGGTGCTGCACGGGCTGGTCCCCTAGCCCCACCACGGACCCGACCCCGACCCCTTGTGGGTCTGGCTGGTGTCTGGTCACCCTGATCGGTATTGCGTGTCCTCACCATCTGTGAGAGAATGAAACAACATGAGTTTAGATTTCAAGAACCAATAGAATGGAACGAATGAGTTCAAGAAAATGAGATTTTTCCTAAGAGTTCTGCAACCTCTCGAAGATAAGTACAGACGTCTCCGTACCGATCCGCAAGACTCTACTGAACCTGCTCATGACCGTTGAGTCCTATGTAACCTAGATCTCTGATACCAACTTGTCATGACCCCAAATCCTAACAGGTCATGATGGAGCCTATCGTGGAACTAGGTTATCCAACCATCACATAACTACCCATTCGTTCTATTATAATATTTCACAATTCAATAATAAACAACAAACATAGCATAGAATAATTTCTTTAAGTCTTAATGCCCCAATAATAGTCTAAACAACTCTCCCAAGAATGGAGTCAACATGGTCACGAGCATCTACGAAATAAAACTAACTCTACTAATGTCTTAAATAAAGTCTAGGAATGAAATGCTAAAACTAAATAAGGAAGGGAAATGGAGAAGCCGTGGACACTGGACAGCTACCACGAAATCCCGTAAAGCTGCTGCTAACGAACAAAGACAGCTACTGTTCCGGACCTACACCTAGATTTGTGCACAGAGGCACAAGGAGTAATGATGAGTACGCCAACTCAGTAGTAATGAAAATAATTCACAGTCTGAAAAATATGAAACACACAACACAAATACACCAATCCACAAAAATAGTAAAACACCAAGTCACCATAAAGTATTCATCAAATGCATAAGTTCGAAAACCAATTTCCAGAAATCCTTTGAAACAAGTATAATTCCAATATATCTCAATAAAATCAGTTTGAAAAATGAAGTGAATCGTAGTAAAAAAACTCAGTAAAATCATCATAAATCTGCCCCTCGAGCCATAATCATTTCTCATAACAATTTCCCTCAGCACCTCACCATCACTCAGTATCTGCCCATCAGGCAACCTCACAGTCATTCAGTATCAGCCCATCAGGAAACCTCACAGTCACTCAGTATCAGCCCATCAGGCGACCTCACAGTCACTCAGTATCAGCCCCGCGGGCATCACTCTCACTCAATAGGCACCTGCGCTCACTGGGGGTGTGTACAGACTCCGGAGGGGCTCCTACAGCCCAAGCGCTATAAACAAGCCACATCATGGCATAAATCACTCTCAATATTGGCCCTCGGCCTCTCTCATATCATAAAATTCTCACAACATTGGCCCTCAGCCACACTCAGTCTTAACACTCTCAGCATGCCACTCGGGTCATTAATAAAACGGGGTTCTCGACCCAAAATAGTATTTCATTTCAAGAAATAGTAATATCATCAAATAAGAGTGTCAACAATTTCACAAGAAAGACTGAGTGAAATCAGCCCCCAAGGGGTTATAATAGATCAGCACTAGGCCCCAAACATGGGTTACAACCTAAGTATATCAAATCATAATAGTACTATTGGAAATAAGCTTTAAAATCCGTTTCGCAACTCAATATTTACCTAAAAAGGGATATATTCCCAAATTCCCGATTTGTGAAATCCAAAACCCGTGAAAGGGTGCAAAGTCCGGGGTTTCATAACCTCAAGATAGCATTTAAAAACATTACTTACCTCAAACTAGCCCGAAAACTATTCCGCAATACGCTTGCCTCTCGAATCAACTTCCGAGTGCTCCAAATCTACCAAGTTCAGATTTTTATCATCAAATTATACTAAAGGAATGAATTCCAATTGAAAAATATTGATTTTAAGCACAAAATCCGAAATCGGTCAAAACCCGACCCCCGAGCCCGCGTCCTGGAACTCGAAAAATTTTATACCAAAATGTTCTTCATCATCTCACGAGTTCGTACATATAAAGAACGCTAAAATCGGAGTTCGTTTGACCCCTCAAATCGACCACTAAAGGTCTCATAATCTCAAGCCCTCACTCCCCTTTTTTCTTACTGATTTTCATAATTAAACATTGATATAAGGTCTCCAATCACATATAATTGAGTTATTAAGTCCAAAAAGCTTACCTCAATTATGAACCAACGTTTCCCTCTTCAAAATCCCTCAAAAACCTAGGAACTCGTACAATAATGGTAAAAAGAGGGTTAAAAATTGTGAAGGCATGCTTATATACTTTCTGATTAGCGGTTCTGCACCTGCGGCCACTTAATCGCACCTGCGGACCCGCACCTGTGGTCCTAGGTGCGCACCTGCGGAGCACCCTCGAATCGCAGCCTCCACACCTGCGCTGGTACTTCCGCATCTGTGGCATCACATGTGCGAAAAATACCTTGCACCTGCGGAATTTCCTCATCTACCTTACTTCCTCATCTGCGTGCATTTTTTCGCACCTGCGGTCAAACTTCCGCAAGTGCGGTCGTACCAGTAATCAGAATCCAGCAGTTGTTTGTTGTATTTTCTCAACTTCGAATCTCCCGTTAACCATACGAAATCAATCCCGAGCCCGTCGGTACCCCAACCAAACATACCAATACATCATATATGATCATTCAAAATTAGTTCCACTCTCAAAACTCTAAACGTAACATCAAAACATCAAAATCACTTCGAATTCAAGCCGAAGAACTTCGAAAATTTTAAAATCTACCAACGATGCTGAAACTATCCAAAACAACTCTGATTTACCTGAAATTTTGCAAACATACCCAAAATGACATTACGAACTTGTTCCAACTTCTGAAATTCCATTCCGACCCCGATAGACAGGGAATCACCAAAAATTAACTTTCGCCAATTCAAGCCTATTTCTACACCGGACATCACAAAAATATTCCGAACACACTCCTAAGTACCAAATCACCTAACGAAGCTATCCGAGCCAAAAAATCCGCATTCCGAGGTTGTTTACCAATAATTCAACTCTCAGTTGACTTTTCCAACTCTAAGGCTATTTTTAAAGACTAAGTGACTAAATTCTCATTATAACCATTCCGATTCCGAGCCTACCAACTATAACACATAAATAATAGTATAACCAACCTATGACAAGTCAATAACAGTAATTATAATGCAAGTTCTACGTAATGACCGACCGGGTCGTTACATTTTCAGTAGCTCACCATATCTTGTAGTTCTTACATGTGTATCGGTACGATAACATTGAATTTTGCAAGTGTTATGGTTAACATGTGGTTCTCAAAGTATTCTCTCTATTTTTTTTGTTTCAATGTTTATTTTGTAAAAGTTGCAACTTGCCACTTCATATATAAATGATCAGTTGCAATTGCCTGGCTGGAGGGGTGTCGGGTTTTCAGATAAATGAACCTTGACCAATTTTTTTCTTTAGAATGTTTGTTTTTGCTTTGTTATCTGTAAAGTTGAGATCATTCTTTGCCATTTCAAAATGGGTGTTATTTTAATCTTGTGCATCTAATTATACTTACAAGAGTGGATTCCTTGTGCATATGTTGATACTTCAAAAAGAAGATGCTATGGTCTTTTTCGATTTTTTTTTTCTATGTCTGGTATTCGGAACTTACTAACTTGACCGAAACAAGTGTGAAAGTCTTTATAGTTCAGTAGCTACTGGACAAGTTCAAGATCGACATAGAGATGGAGAGAAATTTGTTCAGGACATACCGTTTGCCTTTGTTTTCCTCTTTCAGTGTTTAAAAATTACTTCTTCAATTGAATGGTTTATTGCTCACATAACTTGTCTTATGGAGAAGATCACCACACTGAATGATTTAGCTGGTGTTTGACCATAAGTTCCAAAATGATGAAATTTGTTTGAAGATGAAAATGTGTTTGGACATCCTTTTTTAAAACATATTTTCCAAATTTGTTTTGGAAAAACATATAATATGACTTATACCCACAAGTTCTAAAAACTATCAAATAACAAACAATACCATTGTCAATAACATTCATTATATTATTGCAAACTATACGGAACATAAATAAATTTGATACAAAATTATCATTTTTATAACGAACTACATGATACGCGATCAGATGACCGAGAAAACGAAGTAACATTGTTACAAAATAATAAATGGTGGGCTCTTTTATAAAATACAAAAGTTTGGGAAATTTTTAAAAAATATAATAGTGATATTTTGGCCCAAAACCAGCTATTGAGCTGGTTTTGGGATTTAGGATTTGGGACTTGAGATTTTGCCAAAATGTAGGCAAAATCTATGGCCAAATATAGGTTTGTCAAATGAAACTCAAACTTATTTTGGAAAAATCTATGGCCAAACGGGTCATTTGATTAAGAAGGAATGAATAATTATTAGAAGGGGCGTCATGTGTTAGCAATCCTCTCCTTATGTGTAACGACCCGACCAGTTGTTTTGAGCTCTAGCGCGTCGTTCAGTGGTTTGAAGTCATAAGCAGCTCCATTTCAGGTATTATGACTCGTGGGCATGGTCGGAGTTGAATTTCGGGAAGTTCGAGTCAAATTGGAAAGAAAATTCTCATTTCAAAAGCCTTAAATTGACTAAGATTAGAATTTTGAGTAAACAACCTCCGAATCAAGATTTAAAGGTTCTTGCAGGTTCGTATGATGATTTTAGACTTGGGCGTATGTCCGGATCGGGTTTTGGATAACCCAGGAGCATTTCGGTGTGTATTGTGGAAGTCAACATTTTTGAAGAAATTTCCTAAGTTTCGCTTGAAGCGCATTTCAGTGATATTGATGTCCGTTTGAGATTCTGAGCCTGGGAATAGCTCCATATGGTGATTCTGGAGTTGAGAGGTGATCGGAAGTGAATTCAGACGTCCGTAGGTCATTTGAAGTCATTTGGCTAAAGATAGAAATTTGAAGGTTTTTGAGAAATCCGACTGGATGTGGAAATTTTGATATCAGGGTCAGAATGCAATTTCGAAAGTTGGAGTAGGTCCGTAATGTTAAAAATGACTTGCGTGCAAAATTTGGGGTCAATCGGACGTGATTTGATAGGTTTTGGCATCAGATGTGGAAGTTTGAAACTTCAAGTTCATAAATTTGAATTTTAGTGCAATTCGTGATTTCGGCGTTATTTGATATGATTTGAGGCCTCAAGTAAGTCTGCATTATGTTTTGTAACAGGTTGGTGTAATTAGACGGGGTCCCGGGGGCCTCAGGTGGATTCCGGGTGGTTAACGGATCAATATTTAAAGTTGAGAAAAGCTGAAGTTGCTGTCATCTGGTGTGACAACACCTGCGAGGCTTGGGCCGCAGGTGCGGCTTTGGCACCGCAGGTTTGAGGTTTTGCTGGCTTGGCTTGAAGTGCAGGTGCGATGTAATTTCCGCACCTGCGAAGAGGCATATGCAGACAATGGGGCGCAGGTCCGAGTTTTGGCTGGAGCTGAGGAAGCCGTAGGTGCGGGAGTTTGGTCGCACCTGCGGAATCGCAGGTGCGAGATGAGGATCACAGGTGCAGAAATGAGGCTGGGCAGATTGTTTTTAAAACGGGATTTCTTGGCTATTTCTTCATTATTTCACTTTGCATGGGCGATTGTGGGCAGCTTCAAGGAGGGGTTTTCGTTAAGGATCACAAGTTTCTGTGAGGGATTCTAGTGGCTATTCGGTAGGAGGCAGAATGTGTGAATGATGATAGGGAATTTGAATGTTTAGGGAGTGCTAACAAGAGAATTTGGAAGGATTGGACGAATTGGTTGAGCAAGATCATGTTAACAAAGGAGAAAGGATCTCAGCAGGGTCTAGAGTGGTGCAAGGAGTAGCTTCGGTCTAAGTGGGGGAGTCCCACCACCTGCAGTTAGGTTGTAGGAGTGTGTTATAATGGGGTCGAAGATTGTCAGCGTGTTGGCAAGTTATTACGGCTAAGGGAGAAGAGTAAAATGGTGAGTGTGCGTGGGATTTAATGAATGTGTGCAGAAGTTGGCCCTGTGGGACTAGGGCTAGGCTTTGGAAGATTCAGAATTTATGCGTAAGGCATAGGCGAGTTGCAAGGGTAGTGACTCAGTCACGTAATTCATTGAGAGGATGTTCATGTGCTAGAAGAGCCTTGGAGTTGATTGTGTTCGGGGCCAGTTAGAGTGGGTGACTCTTAGCAGCGGTCCTAGTAAATTCGAAGGTTAAGAACGCGATGTTTAGGGGTTAAAGGCAGCAGTATGATTAAGAATTGAGCTTTTGCAGTGTAATTTCAGAGAGAGGGAAAATGGTTGGAGTGCTCTATGTTATTTTCAGCATGCAGGATAGTATTAGAGGAGTGAGATAAATAAACTCCGGGTTGTAGAAAGATTATTAGGAGGGTATGGGATGGTTTGTGGGATCGAGGCAACATGGTCTCGTGAATCAAGGCTACTCGGGATGAGTGAGGATTGATTTTATTATGAGTTGAATGGGGTTACTACTATTTCTGAGGCAGTTAAGGATGATTAAAAGAAGATAAATTGATTAGCCATGGTTGAAATGGCATATGTGAGGCAGTGATCAGTTTCGTCAGTGTGATTGAGTTATGCGTGTGGTTTGCACATTGTGTGCGTGGTTTGACGACCGCCGTAACAAATTTGATTTGGGAGCATTCGAGTGCTATGGCATGTCAGGTGTAGGTGGATCTTGAAAGGTTTATGGTGGTTCAGACCACTACTTAAGGATTTGCATGTATTGTGATTGTGGGAATTCACTCGTGTGTTGTGGTGGTTCTCTTGAATTGAGGTAAGTAAAAGGCTTCTATATGATGAACTGTTCACCCTATTAGTGGTTCAGAAGTTATGATGGGATTCTTGCGCTATCTCATATTGGCATGTTAGGTGCGGTAAGCAGTATGTAACTAGAAGTAAGGAATTGAGATTGCGGTTCGGTGTTGACAATGATGTCATGAGCTCAGATGAGCAAGAAAAGTGATTTGGAAGTTCATAATAAGCTAGTGTTATCTTCAGTGTCACCTGAGATCGATATTCAGTGAAAGAGGCTTGTACCCTGGTCATGGGTTCTTGATGTGTTTTGCGGCATTAGTGTGGTCGGTGGTATGGATGTGCAGACTTGTTACTTGGAATTTTGACTAAACGACCTCCGAATCAGGATTTGAAGGTTCCTGCAGGTTCGTATGATGATTTCGAACTTGGGCGTATGTCCGGATCAGGTTTTAGATAACCCGGGAGCGTTTCTGTGTGTATTATGGAAGTCGGCATTTTTGAAAAAATTTCCTAAGTTTGTCTTGAAGCGCATTTCAGTGATATTGATGTCTGTTTGGGATTTCGAGCCTGGAATAGCTCCATATGGTGATTCTGGAGTTGGGAGCGCGATCAGATGTGAATTCAGATGTCCGTAGGTCATTTTGAAGTCATTTGGGTAAAGATAGAAATTTTGAAGGTTTTTGAGAAATCGACCGGAAGTGAAAATTTTGATATCGGGGTTGGAATGTGATTCCGGAAGTTGGAGCAGGTCCGTAATGTCAAATATAATTTGCCTGCAAAATTTAGGGTCAATCCGACGTGATTTGATAGGTTTCGGCATCAAAAGTGGAAGTTTGAAACTTCAAGTTCATAAAGTTTGAATTTTAGTGCGATTCGTGATTTCGGCGTTATTTGATATGATTTGAGGCCTCGAGCAAGTTCGCATTATGTTTTGGAATAGGTTGGTGTAATTGGACGGGGTCCCAGGGGCCTCGGGTGCATTCCGGGTGGTTAACGGATCAATATTTGAAGTTGAGAAAAGCTGAAATTGTTGTCATCTGGTGTGACCGCACCTGCGAGGCTTGGGCCAGAGGTGTGGAGCCGCAGGTGCAGCTTTGACGCTAAAGGTGCGGGAGTTTGGTCGCACATGCGGAATCGCAGGTGCTAGATGAGGATCACAGCTGCGAAAATGAGGTTGGGCAGATTGTTTTTAAAACGGGATTTCTTGGCCATTTCTTCATTATTTCACTTGGCGTAGGCGACTGTGGGGAGCTTCAAGGAGGGGTTTTAGTCAAGGATCACAAGGTAAGTCATTCCAACTCATCTCAAGTTAAATACAAGGTATATGCATGGATTAAAGCATGAAAGATTGTAGAAAATTGGGAATTTTGAAGAAAACCTAGAAATTTGTATATTGGAGTTTTACCACGAATTTGAGCATGAAATTAAGGGTAAATTGTATATTTGAACTAGTAAAGCTATGGGTAGAATTTATCTTCGAGAAATTGCGGATTCCGAGCGTGGGCCCGAGGGTAATTTTGTCAACTTTCCGAGCGGGGTGGGGAATTATATAAATTAAATTGTTATACGTATTAGAGTATATTTTCATTGGTTTGCCCGTTATTTAGATAGTTTTGGGCGTTGTGCATCAATTTGAGTCATCGGAAGGGCTTGGAGGCCGGTTATGAATCTTCGGAGCAAGGTAAGTCTCCTTTCTAACCTTGTGAAGGGGAATTATCCCCATAGGTGAACTAAACGAATATGTGCTACTACTTTTGGGGGCTACATACGCACGAGGTGACGGGAGTCTGTGCGTAGCTACTATCATGCTTGTGTCCGGGTAGTCTAGGACCCACTAGCATGCCTTACCTGTTGTATTTGAAAATTTTCTATTGAAACTAGATTGTTAATATTATCGAATTAGTAATTGAACACCTAAGAAGGTTGAAGTTTATTTTCCTTAATCATCTATAAAGAGATTTGATTTTCCCCTGGGATAATTATTTCCCTGATAAAGCATGTTTTATTTTCCATACTTGTAACCTTACTGATAAATTTATAATATTTAAAACCTTATCAAACTTGGAAAATGAATTTCCAGAAAAGATTTAAATACTATCTTTGAGTCCATTAAAAAGAGAATTTTATCACCTTTTTGAGTAGCTGTTTTCCTGATAAAATGTGAATTAATGTGTGAATATATGTATCTATGAGTGCCTGAGTCGCACGTATGATTTGCGAGCAGGGTACCTCTATTATTATATATGACCGTGTCACATGATCAATTCACGAGTGGGGTAATAGATGCATTTATGGTTTGAGCCGTTCGACCCTTCGGCATTGCATAATTTATTATTGTCGGTCCCCACCGTTCGGCCCTCGGTATTTCTTACGCATTATAATTGTTGCGTCCTTTCTGTGATTTATACCTGTTTACTGACCTGAAATTTATAAATTGTCAATTGAAATGACGAAGATTTAAAATGTTAAACGTGAAAGAAGTTGCTATTTCCTGTCATTACTTATTAAATTGCCTATGATATCCATGCTTTGTGTCCCCCTTGATTTTATTAAAAAAAAAAAATTGACCTCTAGCAAGTATCTAATTTGACCTCTCATCACTACCTCTCTGAGGTTAGGCGGGATGCTTACTGAGTACACATTGTTTTCGTACTCATGCTACACTTGCTGTGCATTTTATTGCACATGTACCTTCATAGTGATGTGGTTGGTTTGGAGACTTAGGCGAGCTGCATCATCCAGAGGCGATCCGCAGCTGACAGAGTCTACCTCGTATTGTATTCATTTGTTTTAAATTCCGTTGTCCAATTTGTATCTTGGACAAGCTTTGTAATGATTGTATAAATTCTTAGAAATTTCTCATACACTTGTGTCACCGAGTTATGGGATGTGTTTGGGATGTACTTTATAAAAATGAAATATTAAAATATCATATTTACTTAGCGGAATTTTATTCAGTTATTATGTAATAAAGTGAAAGGTAATGATTTCAAAAATGCTAAAATAGGAAATTTAACTTAACTATTTAATGATTGTCTTGCCTGACAATGGTGTCCGGCGCCATCACGACCTTATGGATTTTTGGGTCGTGACAACTTGGTATCAGAGCACTAGGTTCCCTTAGGTTTCACGAGTCATGAGCAAGTCTAGTAGAGTCTTGCGGATTGGTACGAGGACGTCTGTACTTATCTTCGAGAGGCTACAGGGCTGTTAGGAGTACTTCCTTTTTTGATTCCTTATCGTGCGATTTGATTCCTCTGTGGCTTATGCCTACGTTTCTTCCTACTCAACCTTACGCGTCACGAAGAGCTTGCTATGAATCAGGAATTTGAGGAATTGAAATGGTGCTACGGATACGATGCGAGATGTTTTCCATGTGTAACTGGTTGGGGTTGTTGTTGTGGCCCTGCAGAAGGATAATGTGTTGTTTCAACTCAGTAGCTGTGTTTCTGAGAGCCTTAAGGCTATGCTCAGGCAGTGATGATTCTTACGATTGGTTATCACACGATGTCGATATGATGATAGAATGCTTGCCCATATGTTAGGGGTGATGAATGGCTCGAAGGGAGGTCTTCTCAGGGCGTGATTTCGAGATTTCAGCATTTTAGTTCCGGCAGAGGAAAGGCATTTGGACTATAAATGGTCAGGCTTGGGGTTGATAAAGTAGTAAGACTTGGTGTTTTCAAGTAAGGTGGAATATTCACCTGTGATGTGATATCGTCGTCATTGATCAAACGGAATATGTTAAGTTTGTCGGTGCTATGGTTTCTTCGGTTGCATGGGATCAGAGTATTGTGAAGAAGTATTGAAGAAGCGGGTGTCAGAGACCGTGAGGTGCGGTGGTTCAGTACTGGATAAGTGTTGATAATGAAGGCAGCTCGAGATAGATGATCTTCGGAGAGTTTGAAGTCGTGGTGATCTGCTGGTGTAAGAGCTGCAGATGATGGTATTGAATCGAACAACATACGACGAAGGAAGACATGTGAGAAGTGTCAGGCGGCGGATAAATTTCTAAAACGCCAGGTGTAAGGAATGGAAGTTAGGTAGTTGTTTAAAGGAATGAGTTCATCAAGGGGAGAGTGGCAGCGTAGCACAGGAGTTCAGTGGTAAGATAGCTGCCTACCTTGAGGGAAAGTTTGAGATTTTTAGTGGATGGTGATTGGGTCCTCGAGCTTAAGTTGAAATGTGGGTTATTTCGGTGGAGGGTTGGATACAACAGGGAGAAGTTGTTAGGAATGAAGAAGGACGCAATGTGGCGGTGAATTTGAAGATGTTGTAGCGCATTTAGTAGATGTCCATGAGGAGCGGATGGACTGGTAAAGTTGGTGAATGAGAGCAGGCCTAGGATGGGGTATTGATGTTGCAGAGAGTGTGCACTTCAGCGTCATTGGAAGGTATCAGTTGGTGATTTCCACAGGTGGGTTATCTCTTGTGAGTAGGTTAGCGGTTGTGTGGTTGGCATGTTTCTGTGAGGGATTCTAGTGGCTATTCGGTAGGAGGCAGAATGTGTGAATGATGTTAGGGAATATGAATGTTTAGGGAGTGCTAACAAGAGAATTTGGAAGGATTGGACGGATTGGTTGAGCAAATTCATGTCGGTCCTGTCTATCAATAATAGCAATTGGCTCCTCCTCATAGCCTAACCTCTCATCCAACTGAATAGTGCTGAAATCAACCATGTGAGAGAGTCGGCGTGGTATCTCCGGAGCATAGATACATGAAAAACTGGATGAACTTTTGATAAACTGGGAGTTAAGGCCAGCTCATAAGCAACCTCCCCAACTCGCCTCAACACCTTGAAGGGACCTATAAACCTCGGGCATAGCTTGCCCTTCTTCCCAAACCTCATAATACCCTTCATAGGCGTGACTTTCAATAGAACTTTGTCTCCCTCCATACATGATACATCACGCTTCCTCTGATCCGCATAACTCTTATGTCTGGAATGTGCTGTGCGGAGCCTCTCCTGAATCAACTTCACTTTCTCCAAAGCATCTCTCACCAGGTCGGTGCCATACAACTTAGCCTCGCCAGGCTAAAACCACCCACTAGGAGAACGACATCACCGACCATACAAAGACTCAAATGGTTTCATCTCAATGCTGGACTGATGACTATTATTGTAAGCAAACTCGGCCAAAGGCAAGAACTGGTCCCACTGACCTCCGAAGTCAATCACACATGCCCTGATCATGTCCTCCAATATCTGAACTGTACGCTCCAACTGACCATCAGTCTGAGGGTGAAATACTGTGCTGAGATCCATCTGGGTGCCCATCTCACTATGCAATGCACTCCAGAAATGTGAGGTTAACTGAGGACCTCGATCTGATATAATGGACACCGGCACACCGTTCAACTGGAGTATCTCCCGAATGTAGATCTGGGCCAACCTCTCAGAAGTATATGTTAGCCACTGGAATGAAATGCACCGATTCGGTCAATCTATCCACAATGACCCAAACTGCTTCAACCTTCCGCAAAGTCCGAGGCAACCCAACCACGAAGTCCATAGTTATGCGCTCCTATTTCCACTCAGAAATGGGCATCTGCTGCAGTAGGTCTCCTGGCCTCTGGTGCTCATACTTCACCGGCTGGCAATTAAAACACCTAGTCACATACTCCATGATGTCCCACTTCATCCACCTCCACCAGTAATGCTGCTTCAAGTCACGATACATCTTCGTAGTACCAGGATGAACAGAATAACGAGAACTGTGTGCCTCCTCTAGAATCCTCTCCCTTAGGCCATCAACATTAGGAACACATAAGCGGCCCTGAAGTCTCAGAACAACATCCTTGCCAATGCCTCCCGAAGCTCTGCTATGCACGGATCATAGAACTGTCGGGCCTTAATCTCCCCCAATAACGAAGACTGAGCAACCACATGTGCTAAAACTCGACGAGGTTCTGAGAGGTCTAATATCACCAGGTGATTGGCCAAGGACTGAATTTCCATGGCTAGAGGTCTCTCCTCTGCTGCAATATAAGCCAAGCTACCCATACTCTCCGCTTTCCTACTCAAAGCATCTGCTACCACATTTGCCTTGCCGGATGATAAAGAATGGTTATATCATAATCCTTCAACAACTCAAGCCACCTGCGCTACCTCAAATTAATATCCCTCTACTTGAACAAGTGCTGCAAGCTACGGTGGTCTGTATAAACCTCACAGGACACTCCATACAAGTAGTGCCTCCAAATCTTAAGAGCATGAACAATCGCCGCCAACTCCAAATCGTGCACAGGATAATTCTTCTCATGAACCTTTAGATGGTGCGAAGCATAAACAATAACTCTCCCTTCCTGCATCAATACACACCCCAAGCCACGTCGTGAAGCGTCACAATATATTGTATACATCCCAGAACCGGAAGGCAATACTAGAACTGGTGTTGAGGTCAATGCTATCTTGAACTTCTAAAATCTCGCCTCACACTCGACAAACCATCAGAACGGGGAATTCTTCTGAGTCAATCTAGTCAATGGAGCTGAAATAGAAGAGAACCCCTCCACAAATCGGCGATAATAGCCTGCTAGGCCCAAAAAGATCGTGATCTCTGAAGCTGAAGTAGGACGCGGCCAACTCTGAACTACCTCGATCTTCTGAGGATCAAACTTGATACCCTCTACGGATACCACATGCCCCAAGAATGCCACATAATCCAACCAGAACTCACACTTGGAGAACTTAGCATATAGCTTCTATTCTCGTAAAGTCTGGAGCACAACTCTCAAATGCCGCTCGTGCTCCTCCAGGCTACGTGAGTAAATCAAAATGTCATCAATGAAGACAATGACAAAGGAATCAATATACAGCCTGAACACCCTATTCATCAAGTCCATGAATGCTGCTGGGGCATTAGTCAAGCCAAAGGACATCACCAGGAACTCATAATGGCCATATCTCGTACGAAAAGCAGTCTTCGGAACATCTGAAGCCCGAATCCTCAATTGATGATACACCGATCTCAAATCAATCTTAGAAAACACACGAGCACCCTGCAACTGGTCAAACAAATCATCTATGTACAGCAAAGGATACTTGTTCAACTGGCGGTAATCAATTCACATCCGCATGGGCCCAGCCTTCTTCTTCACGAATAGAACTGGAGCACCCCACGACGATACACTCGGTTTGATAAACCCCTTAGCCAACAAATCCTCAAGTTGCTCCTTCAACTCCTTCAGAACCATACGGTATGGAGGAATAGAAATAGGTTGGGTTCCTAGAGCTAAATCAATGCAGAAATCAATATCACGATCCGGAGGCATGCTTGGAAGGTCCGGAGGAAATACATCAGAAAACTCTCGAACCACTAGCACTGAATCGATCGTCGGAGACTCGGCAGTGGTGTCCCGCACATAAGCAAGATAGGTCAAACAACCCTTCTCGACCATATGTCGAGCCTTCAGGAATGAAACAACCCGGCTGGCTGCACTAACTGAGAAACCCCTCCACTCCAGCCTAGGCGACTCGGGCATGGCTAAAGTAACTGTCTTGGCATGGAAATCTAGCACGGCATGATAAGGAGATAGCCAATCCATGCCTAAAATAATCTCGAAATCAACCATGTCGAGCAATAAGAGATCCGCTCGAGTCTCGAACCCACAAAATGAAATCACACAGGACCGACAAATCCGGTCTACAACCACAGAATCGCCCACGGGAGTGGACATATAAATAGGATAACCCAAGGACTCATGAGGGACATCCAGAAAATGAGCAAATAAGATCGAAACATAGGAATAAGTGGATCCTGGATCAAATAACATCGAAGCCTCTCTACCACATAATGTGATAATACCTGTGATCACGGCGTCTGAGGCCACTGCATCTGATCTGGCTGGAATGGCATAGAATCTGGCTAGAGTACCGGAAGACTGAGCTCCACTAGAGTGAACAGGAGCTTCCTGACCTCCCCCTGACTGGTCTCCACCTCTAGGACGAACCATGTCGACCTGTCCTCCACCTCTAGGTGGCTGGACTGCTGGTGCCGGGCCCATCGGTTGATAACCCTACTGTACGGACTTGCCTCGAAACCTGGGACACTGCCTCCTCAAATGACTTGGCTCTCCACACTCGTACAACTCCCAGGTACCATAGTCTGCTGCCCCGAAGAAGAACCCTGAATGGCTGGAGGGCAATGAGAGCCCTCTAGCATAGCACTGAAGTAAGGGTCGGAGGATCTCGGATGACTGGGATAACCACTGGGTGAACTCTGAATGGCTGGAGGACGGTAGGAATGCTCTGGCATGGCGCTGAAATAAGGCCTCGCTAGAACACCTCGGGGAGGTGGTTGAGGTGCTGAATATAAAGGCCTGCTGGGCTGACCACTGTTATACTGACCCCTGCCCCTATCTGGGGCACCTCTGAAATCTCCAGAGAATTTAGCCCTCTTGTCCTGCTGCCCCTGCTCCCTGCTCCTCGACCGATACCCCTCGATCCTGCGAGCAATCTCTACCACGAGCTGATAAGGGGTACCCATCTATACCTCTCGGGCCATGGTGGCCCCAATACCTAGATGCAACCTAGCCACAAATCTTCGCACCCTCTCTGCATCAGTAGGTAGTATCATGAGTGCATGGCGAGACAACTCTAAAAATCTAGCCTCATAATCTGTCACTGACATCTGTCCCTGCTCTAGCCGCTCAAACTGATACAGCAGGTCTTCCCTCTCCGAGGGTGGGATATATTTATCTAAACCCGCTGGCCTGCTGAGAATATAGGACTGCCACCACCTACGAGCTCTGCCCTCAATCTGAAAGGTAGTGAAATCCACTCCATGGGACTCTAGTATCCTCATGTTGTGCAGTATGTCCCTGCACCTATCCACAAAATCCTGGGCATCCTCGCCTCGCTCACCCCCAAAGACTGGAGGGTGAAATCGGGTCCATCTATCTAATAGCTTATATAGATCACCGTCCGCAGCTGGTCTGGGCTCAGGTGCTACTGCAACGGGCTGGACCCCACCCACGGGCAGTGTACCCGGGGTATGATGTAATACTGCTGTCTGGCCTGTAGCCTGGGAGTAGGGGTTTGGACTCCCCCTCCTGCCTGAGAAGTGGGAGGATCTGCTGGAAATAAACCAGCCTGGAACATGGTGTCTATAAATCTCATCATACGGCCCATGACTGCCTGGAAGCCTGGTGTCGTCATGAAGTCTACTGGTCCAGGATCTGTTGGAGGCACCTCGTCCTGATCCTCTATAATAGGGTCCTCTGGTGGCAGAACCAGAATAGCTCTGGGACACCCTCGTCCCCTACCGCGGGTCGGTGCCCTCCCCCAGCCTCTGCCGCGACCTCGGATAGCGGGGGTAGCGAACCTTCCCGGGTCTGGAACATCAGATGCAGGTGTCCTCACCATCTATGAGAGAATGGAAGAATGAATTTAGTAAATCATCGACTGCACGATAGAATAAAAAAAAAGAGGTTTCCTAACACCCTATAGCCTCCTGAAGATAAGTATAGACGTCTCATTACTGATCCGCAAGACTCTAATGGGTTTGCTCGTGACTCGTGAGACTTACGTGAACCTAGTGCTCTGATACCATGTTGTCACGACCCAAAATCCTAACTTAGGTCGTGATGGCACCCAACAGCGGGGTCAGGCAAGCCAACTCTCAATTTACTAAAAGTTCTTTCTTATTAGATTAAACACTTTAACGTATACTCAGTTTTTAAAACTTAAAACATGAATCGACAAGGACAATTAGCCAGTTTTAATCAAAAGCAGTCATGAAGAGGCGTGAGCCAATATATATACAACATAAAATCAATAATAACTAACACGTGTGTGCCAGGAACTAGTGTCACGAGTCCTACGAGCATACTAACAGAATATACAAAAGATATAATATACAATCCCACTGTCTGAAGGAAATAGATGGGAAATAAGCAAAAGAAACCCCATGGTGCTGCCGGATGTCGCCAGGAGGAAGCAGCTCACCGTGAAGTCAGGCCCGTCGATGATCAAAGTCATCCGATCCGACAACCAGATACACCAGCCTCAGAACCTGTACAATTAAGTACAGAAGTGTAGTATGCGTACATAAATATATATGTACCCAGTGAGTATCCCGCCTAACCTCTAAGAGGTAGTGACGAGAGGTCGACATGACACTCACTAAGGTCCAACAATATAATTTAACAGAATATGATAGAAACGGTAGACATGTAAAGGAAGTGAAGAAACAAATACATATATAAGGAACTATAATCCAAGGAAATACCGGGAATGAATAAAACAATTACTACTTCACCTTCCCCCAAATATCTTTCAAATCAATGCCCGTGAATTTAGTAACAAATAAATCATGCGCATACAGGGTAAGGACAACCGGCTGGAGTCATAACATAGTCATGTATATGCACTGTCGAGGGTCGAACGACCCGTACCATAAGTGCACCTCTCCACAAAGTACTCACATCTATGCACTGTCGAGGATCGAACGACCCGTACCAAAAGTGCATCTCCCAATACTCTCTATTGCGAAGCGGTCACATGCACACACATTATTCCTTTTTAAATTACTTTTCAGTGAACAATTCCTTACAAGTTTCTCAAATTTCATGACCTCGGGAAAGTAAGAAACACGTAACGTTTAATTTATTAAGCATATATTTCATATCAAGTAAAATACAAGGCATGATGTGGGCCTAACTACCCGCACATATAAGTAATAGCCGCTACGTACGAACTCTCGTCACTTTGTACGTACGTATCCCCCACAATTATCACATATAGCATTTAAATCACCTAGGGAGACAATTCCCCCTTACAAGGTTAGAAAGGAGACACACCTCGCGTCGAACCTACTCCCGGGTCAAGAATGCGCCCGAAACTCCGAACTCGACACCCACGGACTTGAAACTAGCCACATGTTATACAAATATATCAATTCATATTCAAAGCATGAAATTATCCTATTATTTAGTCAAATTCACCATTCTTGAAGAATTTCCAAAATCCAACCTGGGGCCCGCATGCTCGGATTCCAAAAATTATCGAAGGAAACACTCACCCATAGCCTAAGGATCATTAATACATGATTTTTACTTGATTTCATAGATAATTGAAGGGTAATTTTCTAAATTCTCGAAGATCCTAGGTTACTACCCAAATTCCTAAATTTTCACTAATCAAGTAGTTAAATTCCACTAAGAATGCATGCATTAACTAACTCTAGGATAGAATCTACTTACCTTTCAGTAGTTGGGTCGTTAAGCCCTTTTCCTAAGCTCTCAAGGTGTTCTAATGGAGGAAGAAATGAAGAAAAAATGAAGAATCTCGTATTTAAGAAACACACTGTCTGATAATGTTTCCGCACTTGCGGCTCGAGGACCGCACATGCGGTCTCGCACCTGCGAGCAAAGGCTCGCACCTGCGAAAATGGACGAGGAGGCCTGGGCTCGCACCTGCGGAGAGGAGACCGCACCTGCGTCTCCGCTCCTGCGGAACTTTGTCTGCACCTGTGAGAAATGGGCTGCCCGCTGGGGGTCGCAACTGCGAGGCTGGGACTGCAGGAGCAATCCCGCACCTGCGACTGGGCAACCGCACCTGCGGTCAACACCAGAACAGGTGCACCAGCAGCTATTTCAGCTGATTTTTTGGCCTCGTGCGGTGTTCAGGAGTCACCTGGGCCCACCCGAGCCCCCGTACAAATATACCAACAAGTCCCAAAACATAATACAGACTCGCTCGAGCCTTCAGAACACCCAAAACAACGCTAAAACTCAAATTCACACCTCAAAACCCCTAGAATCAAATCCACACCTCCCGGGTCATCCAAACCCCATTCCGAACATATGCCCAAGTCGGAAATCATCATACAAAGCTACCGGAACCGTCGAAACTCAATTTCGATGTGGTTTACTAAAAATGTTGACCGAAGTCAAACTTGGCCTTAAAGGCCAACCTTAAGGAACCAAGTGTTCCTATAGCACTCTAAACACTTCCGAATCCCGAACCACCCGCCCCCGCAAGTCATAAATCACAATAAGCCGCTATGTGAAGTTTCATTTAGGGGAACGGGGTCCGATAACGCAGAACGACCGATCGGGTTGTTACAAATGCAATCCAAATGGCGGGAATCACAACCCAATAAAAACACTAGCAACTCAGCACTACATCAATTTGTTCACGCCAGGCCTTAGCCAATACCTTAATAAAACTGGTCAAACCTTCGAGTGAGAACCTTTAAATCGTGAGTTTATTTTGAAAGCTTTAAAGATATAATCATTTCGGAATAGATCAATTTCTTCTTTTAAAGATACTTTCTCTGAATATATATTTATATATGTTTTTATAAAGAGAAATCTTTAAAACATAATCTCTTCAAAATACGTGTGTTCAAATATACTTTCCTGAATATTGCTCTTTCAATTGTCATCAAAATACGTGATGTTCAAAATATACTTTCCCAAATACTGCTCTTTCAAATATCATTTTTCTGCAAGACAAATAATTTTCAAATATACTTTCGAAATAGACGTCCTTCAAACATAACTTTTCCTGGAGATAATTGCTTTTCAGCTATACTTTTCAATATGTATATATATATATATATATATATATATATATATCGATCCAAATCTCCTCAAGGATAAAACCACTGGAACTCAGTCCGCAACTCAGAATTTGTCATGCAATGCAGTACAGGGGGAAAGCTCCCGGAATCTCGTCCGTTGTCCCAATTTAAATATGCGATGCAGTACAGGGGGAAAGCTCCCGTATCTCTGTCCGTAGTCCCAATTTAAATATGCAGTGTAGTACAGGGGGAAAGCTCCCAGATCTCTATCCGTAGTCCCAATTTAAATATGCAATGCAGTACAGGGGGAAAGCTCTCGGATCTCTGTCCGTAGTCCTAATTTAAATATGTAATGCAGCCACTGAGGAAAATAACCAGAATGCAATAGAAACAACATATATTTCCACAACCGGTGCAAAAGCAAACAAGACCGAATGCATAGTGTGATGAGCAAATCAATACAAAGACTTAAATCACAAAAATGCTAAAAACTCGCTCATAAGAAGTAGCTACTGAAACGAATGCCAATCGCAAAGATAAAACAGCATAACGAGGGAAAAACAAGACAAATATAGCAACAATTCTATATATTCAAGTTCGCAACCAAGAAACCAAATCATCCTGGCAAGGGAATCAGCTATAACCAATCTCACTTAGACAATTGGCTTCACCGAATAAACCCAGTTTGAACAAATGCTTAGTAGATAGGTAGCATTAAAGAATACCATCAACATGGGTAGTAATCAATTAAGCCTAAGTAGTACTTAAGAGGAAAATCATTTAAATCACAATGTACGACTCACGGGCATGCTTGACACCAACGTATAGATATTCCAATTACTGGTTAGACAATTATAGGGCGAGATTATAGTAGTTTTAGTCACATAGGCATTGTATGAAGGAAGATATAGTATAACGGTAGGAAAGGCAAAGTCTTCATTTAAGTCAATTAAGATCAAATAATAAACAAGGAATGCTAGGCAAGTACTTCTAATTTGAGCAGGAAGAGATGAGACTAGAAATCAGGAATTCAGATATAACAAGTTCAATTCATATACGGGGAACATAAGGACCTAAAGTCCCTAAAGGGCAATCTATTTGAAAATAAGTCCGAGTACGCACCCGTCACCTCGCATACCCGGACTGCAATCAACATAGAAGACTCAATCCTAAGGGGTAGTTCCCCCAGACAAGGTTAGGCAAGATACTTACCTTGACTGCGCTAATCAACTCAATACCATGCTCTTGCCACGAGTGCCCAACTCGGGTGGCCCAAATCTAGACAATTCGAGTGCATAGCGTAAATATCATCTCAAGGAAACAAAATAACTAATAAATTCGAAGCTAATACGCGAAATTAGGAAATTCGCCCAAAAAGTTCCCCGGGCCCATATCTCATAATCGGGTAAAAATTATATTTTTCGGACACCCATTCACTCACGAGTTTAAACATATGAAAATCTCTCAAATCGGAGGTCAAAAACCCAATCAAAACTCAATAATTTGGTCTATGAAGTTTATCAATTTTTTCCCAAATCTTCCACCCAAATTCGAATTCTAAGGACCGGATTTAAGTTAGGAATCATGGAAATTGATCTAAGTAGGTTAGAAATCACTTACCCAAGTTACCCAGGTGCAAAAGTCTTCAAAAATCGCCCTTCTCGAGCTCCAAAATTCAAAATGGTGAAAATAGGCTTAAGCCCTCGAATCTGATTTAATTGCCCAGCAATATCCGCACCTGCGCCCCTGGGACAGCACCTGCGGTCCCGCACCTGCGGAAATACCATCGCAGGAGAGAAAACCCACTAAAAGGCCTAGGTCGCACCTGTGGTCAATGGCCGCAACTGCGAGGATTGGGGGATTGGGCCAAGTCCGCACCTGCGAGCTCCTCGCCGCACCTGCGGAAGGTCCATCGCGGGTGCGAGACACCAGAACCAAAAATGGTTCAGCTGTCTTCCAAGTTCTAATATCATCCCAATGGGCATCCGTAACATACCCGAGGCCCCCGGGACCGCGTCCAACCACGCACACAAGTCATATAACCAAACACGGACTCGATCGAGGTTTCAAACAACATAAAACAACACTAAAATGATGAATTAAACTAAAAATCCATGAAATTCCTCAAAACTTATATGAACATTAAGTTTTGCATTTAAGGTCCGAATCACGTCAAACTAAGTCTGTTTCTTACTAAATTTCACAGATAACACATATAAATCACATCGAACCTGTACCGGACTTCGGAACAATAATACAGGCCCGATCTCACAGGTTTCACCACAAATTTCATTTTCAAAAACCTTTATATTTTTCAGAAAATAATTTTCTTCAAAAATTTATTTCTCGGACTTGGGACCTCGGAATTCAATTCCGGGCATACGCCCCAGTCCCATATTTTCCTACGGACCTTCCGGGACCGTCAAATAACAGGTCCTTATCCGTTAACTAAAAACGTTGACTGAAGTCAACTTTATTCAAATTTTTAATACAAAATTATCATTTTTATCATTTTTTTTCACATAAAGGCTTCCCGGTTACACGCCCGGGATGCACACGCAAATCGAGGTGAGATAGAAGGAGGTTTTCACGACCTCGGAATACCGAATTAGCTAGAATATACAGGATGACCTTTTGGGTCATCACAATTTTTTACTTAAAAAGTGAATTTGTTGACAACATAAAAAAAAATCAAAAGTTTAGTCTAGATGGGAAAACATGTATAATCATTGATTAGTACTACAAGTGTACAAGTTTCTTTTGAAAAAAAAAGATCACAAACATTTCCATATTCGTTGTACAAAAAGATAAAGATACACAAAACCAGCAAAGTAGAACACAAGATTTTAGCCTAGAGGCATAATGTCACGACCCAAAAATTCATAAGGTCGTGATGGCACCGGACACCATTGTCAGGCAAACCAATCATTAAATAGTTAAGTTAAATTTCCTGTTTTAGCATTTTTGAAATCATTACCTTTCACTTTCTTACATAATAACTGAATAAAATCCGCTAAGTAAATACGACAGTTTAATATTCCATTTTTATAAAGTACATCCCAAACACATCCCAGAACCCAGTGACACAAATGCATGAGCAATTTCTAAGAATTTATACAATCATTACAAAGCTTGTCCGAGATACAAATTGGACAATGGAATTTAAAACAAATGAATGCAATACGACAGAGACACTGTCTGCTGCGGATCGCCTCCGGATGATGCAGCTCACCTAAGTCTCCATACCAGCCACATCGCTATGAAGGTACCTGTGCAATAAAATGCACAACAAGTGTAGCATGAGTACGAAAACAATGTGTACTCAATAAGTATCCCGCCTAACCTCAGAGAGGTAGTGACGAGAGGTCAAATTAGACACCTGCTAGAGGTCAATTTTTATTTCTTTAATAAAATCAGGGGTGACACAAAGCATGGATATCATAGGCAATTTAATAAGTAAGGACAGGAAATAACAACTTCTTCCACATTTAACATTTTAAATCTTCGTCATTTCAAGACAATTTATAATTTTCAGGTCAGTTTGGATAGTTTTGGGCGTTGTGCATCAGTTTGAGACATCGAAAGGGCTTGGAGGCTGGTTATGAATCTTCAGAGTAAGGTAAGTCTCCCTTCTAACCTTGTGAGGGGGAATTATCTCCATAGGTGAACTAAACGAATATGTGCTACTACTTTTGGGGGCTACGTACGCACGAGGTGACGGGAGTCCGTGCGTAGCTATTATCATGCTTGTGCCCGGGTAGTCTAGGATCCACTAGCATGCCTTACCTGTTGTATTTGAAATTTTGCTATTGAAACTAGATTGTTAATATTATCGAATTAGTAACTGAATACCTAAGAAGGTTGAAGTTTATTTTCCTTAATCATCTAGAAAGAGAATTGATTTTTCCCTGGGATAATTGTTTCCCAGATAAAGCATGTTTTATTTGCCATACTTGTAACTTTACTGATAAATTTATAATATTTAAAACCTTATCGAACTTGGAAAATGAATTTCCAGAAAAGATTTAAATACTATCTTCGAGTCCATTAAAAAGAGAATTTTATCACCTTCTTGAGTAACTGTTTTCCTGATAAAATGTGAATTAATGTGTGAATATGTGTATCTATGAGTACCTGAGTCGCACGTATGAATCGCGAGCAGGGTAACTCTATTATTATATATGACAGCATCGCACGATCGATTCGCGAGCGGGATAATAGATACATCTATGGTTCGAGCCGTTCGACCCTCCGACAGTGCATAGTTTATTATTGTTGGTCCGCGCCGTTCGACCCTCGACATTTCTTGTGCATGATTATTGTTGCGTCCTTTCTATGATTTATACCTGTTTAACGGGCAAACCAATGAAAATATACTCTAATACTTATAACAATTTAATTTATATAATTCCCCACTCCGCTCGGAAAGTTGAAAAAATTACCCTCGGGCCCACGCCTGGAATCCGCAATTTCTCGAAGATAAATTCTACCCATAGCTTTACTAGTTCAAATATACAATTTACCCTTAATTTCATGCTCAAATTCGTGGTAAAACTCCAATATACAAATTTCTAGGTTTTCTTCAAAATTCCCAATTTTCCATAATCTTTCATGTTTTAATCCATGCACATACCTTGTATTTAACTTGAGATGAGTGGGAATGACTTACCTTGTGATCCTTGACTAAAAACCCTCCTTGAAGCTCCCCACAGTCGCCTACGCCAAGTGAAATAATGAAGAAATGTCCAAGAAATCCCGTTTTAAAAACAATCTGCCCAACCTCATCTAGCACCTGCGATTTTGCAAGTGCGACCAAACTCCCGCACCTGTGGCCCAAGCCTCGCAGGTGCGGTCACACCAGATGACAACAACTTCAGCTTTTCTCAACTTCAAATATTGATCCGGAATCCACCCGAGGCCCCCGGGACCCCGTCCAATTACACCAACCTATTCCAAAACATAATGCGGACTTGCTCGAGGCCTCAAATCACATCAAATAACGCCGGAATCACGAATCGCACTAAAATTCAAACTTTATGAACTTGAAGTTTCAAACTTCCACTTCTGATGTCGAAACCTATCAAATCACGTCCGATTGACCCCAAATTTTGTAGGCAAGTCATATTTGACATTACAGACCTGCTCCAACTTCCGGAATCACATTTCGACCCCGATATCAAAATTTCCACTTCCGGTCGGATTTCTCAAAAACCTTCAAAATTTCTATCTTTAGCCAAATGACTTCAAAATGACCTACAGACATCCGAATTCACATCCGATCACGCTCCCAACTCCAGAATCACCATATGGACCTATTCCTAGGCTCGGAATCCCAAACGGACATCAATATCACTTAAATGCGCTTCAAGCCAAACTTAGAAAATTTCTTTAAGAAATGCTGACTTCCATAATACACACTGAAACGCTCCCGGGTTATCCAAAACCCGATCCGGACATACTCCCAAGTCCAAAATCATCATTCGAACCTGCAGGAACCTTCAAGTCCTGATTCGGAGGTCGTTTACTCAAAATTCCAATCTTAGTCAATTTCTCCAACTTAAGTCTTTTGAAATGAGAATTTTCTTTCCAATTAGACTCCGAACTTCCCGAAATTCAACTTCGACCATGCCCAAGAGTCATAATACCTGAAATGGAGATGCTCATGACTTCAAACCGCTGAACGATGCTCTAGAGCTCAGAACGGCCGGTTGGGTCGTTACATTCTCCCCCACTTAAACAGACGTTCGTCCTCGAACGTGCTAAGAACTGCTTCGGAGTTATCTGAAATCACTGTTTAACACCTCGAGCACCTGCTCGTGCTACCACAACCCAGTTGAGCACATTAGCTTGATCAAACCTGAAGATTTCTTCTTTTATCTATATAATAAACTCAGAATCCAGTTCCAACGCCTAAAATTTCTCTGACGGGCTGAGTTCCAATATATAAACACCGTATCAACTACCACACGATATACCAGAATATGACTGCATACCTTTGCTGAATTAGCACCATCCACCGCATAATTCATCATCTGACCATATTGACACTTCCTGAACCTTAATAGCCAAAATTTCACGAATCTGATGCTCCCAATGCACCTTATGATATATATATATACATCCTGCTATAATGTTGGCGATACCACCATAACAGAGGAGATGTTTAGAGATTTCTAACCAATTGCAGTGTTAACCAAACATTGAATCTCTCATTTTTGACTTAGATCATCATCTCATTACAGCCAAATAATGGTAATTGCCCTTTAATATATTCCGCATGATCTTATCGCGCTGATCCCTGATCCAATAATCTCGTCTCACCCAGTATGAACTGTTTAGACAACAAATCATCCCAGACATGAACAACAGTCTCACATGATACCACATCGCACAAATAGGCTACAACTCGAATATGATACATACGAAATGACTCAGGAAGGGACTACTCAACTCACACAAATAATATGAACTTTTATCAGAAAATAGGAAGTAAAACATGGAAAATAGATATAGGGGGTCGTACTCAACATCACACCATTGCGGCGTGCAACCCGATCCAAATAACATGCCCGTGGCGATGTGCCACCGGGTCCACACATAAAATTCATATAAGGAAATATACACGGAGCTAAATTGCTCACTGATACAATTTACTGAATACTGGTCACAAGCACGCTAAGTGCATAATACCATCCTGGGGAGACTGATAGAGCCATATTCTACAAAAATTAAGTACAACTGAGGTGCAATATATACATACTCTGAAATCTCAAGAGCCCACCTACTCACATAACATCAATACTACGCTGAATTACCAAGCTGTTTCACAACTCGCACGGCACAACCATAATATCACCTGAATTTGACGAAGACGGAACAATACCTGATATTCCAACACCCCTCCTTGAGGAGCGCTATACTGAAATGAACACATCTGCCTCTCATGAACCCCATAATCTTGTTTAAATCCATTCACACTTCAAGCCGATTCTGCTCGCACTGGACTAGGCTGATAGCCTTACCTGGGTCCAAAATAACCCACTTCCTCTCATAACACGCGAGATCAACCATCATAGCTGGGACAACACCCTGCAATCCACAACCAACTAAACCGAACGCCTTCCTGGCATAAATTCTCAAACAAGCAATATTGCACTTCCTTATACTTGATCTAAATATTCAACCAATCAGGTGACTACATGTCATACTTATACTATCTTCCCGTGGTCACGCTCCCACGACCTTCCACACAAGGTAACAAGTCTGCACATCCATACAACCGACCACACTAATGTCGCAAAACACATCAAGAACCCATGACCAGGGTACAAGCCTCTTTCACCGAATATCGATCTTAGGTGACACTGAAGATAACACTAGCTTATTATGAACTTCCAAATCACTTTTCTTGCTCATCCGAGCTCATGACATCCTTGTCAACACCGAACCGCAATCTCGATTCCTTACTTCCAGTTACATACTGTTTACCGCACCTAACATGCCAATATGAGATAGCGCAAGAATTCCATCATAACTTCTGAACCACTAATAGGGTGAACACTTCATCATATAGAAACCTTTTAATTACCTCAATTCAAGAGAACCACCACAAGACACGAGTGAATTCCCACAATCACAATACATGCAAATCCTTAAGTAGTGGTCTGAACCACCATAAACCTTCCGAGATCCGCCTACACCTGACAAGTCATAGCACTCGAATGCTCCCAAATCCAATTTGTTACGGCGGCCGTCAAACCTCACACACAATGTGCAAACCACACACATAACTCAATCACACTGACGAAACTGATCACTGCCTCACATGTGCCATTTCAACCATGGCTAATCAATTTATCTTCTTTTAATCATCCTTAACTGCCTACAACCCGGAGTTTATTTCTCTCACTCCTCCAATACTATCCTGCATGCTGAAAATAACATAGAGCACTCCAACCATTTTCCCTCTCTTTGAAATTACACTGCAAAATCTCAATTCTTAATCATACTGCTGCCTTTAACCCTTAAACATTGCGTTCTTAACCTTCGAATTTACTAGGACCGCTGCTAAGAGTCACCCACTCTAACTGGCCCTGAACACAATCAACTCCAAGGCTCTTCTAGCACATGAACATCCTCTCAATGAAGTACGTGACTGAGTCACTACCCTTGCAACTCGCCTATGCCTTACGCATAAATTCTGAATCTTCCAAAGCCTAGCACTGGTCCCATAGGGCCAAATTTTGCACACATTCATCAAATCCCACGCACAATCACCATTTTACCCTTCTCCCTTAGCCGTAATAACTTGCCAACACGCTGAAAATCTGTGACCCCATTATAACACACTCCTACAACCTAACTGCAGGTGGTGGGACTCCCCCACTTAGCCCGAAGCTACTCCTTGCACCACTCTAGACCCTGCTGAGATCTTTTCTCCTTTGTTGAGTTTCTGCCGTAAAGGTCCATTAGAAGGGCCAACCATTTGAGGAGGAGACCTGGAGTCCGAAAAGGACATGTGGAGCAGATATCCACATTTATTCAGCACTTCATGTATGATTCTAGACCCGTTCGAGGACGAACATTTGTTTAAGAGGTGGAGAATGTAACGAAGCGACCGTTTGTTTTGCGTTATCGGACCCCGTTCCCCTAAATGCAACTTCTCATAGCGGCTTATTTTGATTTATGACTTGCGGGGGTGGGTGGTTCGGATTCGGAAGTGTTTAGAGTGCTATAGGAACACTTGGTTCCTTAAGGCTGGCCTTTAAGGCGAAGTTTGACTTCGGTCAACATATTTAGTAAACAACCTCGTAATCGAGTTTCAATGGTTTCGGTAGCTTTGTATGATGATTTTGGACTTGGGCGTATGTTTGGAATGGGTTTTGGATGACCCATAAGCGTTTCGGCGCCCAATATTGAAATAAGAGTTCCTTAAGTTCCTATTTGTGGTTTGGGACGTGTTTTTGAGTTATCGAGGTCCGAACAGAATTTCGAGACCAGGAATAGTTCCGTTATGTCATTTATGATTTGCCTGCAAAATTTGGTGTCATTCTGAGTAGTATAGGTCGATTCAGCGCACTGTTAGCGAAGTCAAGAAAACTTAAAGTTCCTAAGTTTGGTTCTAGGGGTTTTGAGGTGTGATTTTGTGTTTTAGCGTTGTTCTGGGTGTTCCGAAGGCTCGAGCGAGTCCGTATTATTATTTGGGACTTGTTGGTATATTTGGACGGGGGCTCGGGTGGGCCTAGATGCCTCCCGGACACCGCACGAGGCCAAAAAACCAAATGAAATAGCTGCTGGTGCACCTGTTCTGGTGTTGACCGCAAGTGCGGTTGCCCAGTCGCAGGTGCGGGACTTCTCCTGCGGTCCCAGCCTTGCAGGTGCGACCCCCAGCGGGCAGCCCATTTCTCATAGGTGCGGACAAAGTTCCGCAGGAGCGGAGACGCATGTGCGGTCTCCTCTCCGCAGGTGCGAGCCCAGGCCTCCTCGCCCATTTCCGCAGGTGCGAGCCTTTGCTCGCAGGTGCGAGACCGCAGGTGCGAAAACACTGTCAGACAGTGTGTTTCTTAAATACGGGATTCTTCATTTTTTCTTCATTTCTTCCTCCATTAGAACACCTTGAGAGCTTGGGAAAAGGGCTCAATGACCCAACTAATGAAAGGTAAGTAGATTCTATCCTAGAGTTAGTTAATGCATGCATTCTTAGTGGAATTTAACTACTTGATTAGTGAAAATTTAGGAATTTGGGTAATAACCTAGGGCCTTCGAGAATTTAGAAAATTACCCGTCAATTAGCTATGAAATCAAGTAAAAATCATGTATAATGATCCTTAGGCTATGGGCGAGTGTTTCCTTCAAGAATTTTTGGAATCCGAGCATGTGGGCCCGGGGTTGGATTTTGGGAATTCTTCAAGAGTAGTGAATATGACTAAATAATAGGAGAATTCCATGCTTTGAATATGAATTGATATATTTGTATAACATGAGGCTAGTTTCGAGTCCGTGGGTGTCGAGTTCGGAGTTTCGGGCGCATTCTTGACCCGGGGAGTAGGTTCGACGCGAGGTGAGTCTCATTTCTAACCTTGTAAGGGGGAACTGTCCCCCTAGGTGATTTAAATGTTGTATGTGATAATTGTGGGGGCTACGTACATACAAAGTGACGAGAGTTTTTACGTAGCGGCTATTACTATTATGTCCGGGTAGTTAGGCCCACATCATGCCTTGTGTTTTACTTGATATGAACTATATGCTTAATAAATTAAATGTTACGTGTTGCTTACTTTCCTGAGGTCATGAAATTTGAGAAACTTGTAAAAAATTGTTCACTGAAAAGTAAGTTAAAAGGAATAATGTGTGTGCATGTGACCGCTTCGCAATTTACATTCCGC
>ML402573.1:1212-25260 GCA_005239525.1 Nicotiana knightiana | reverse complement strand
TTTCCCCCCCCCCCCTCATATGGGAACGGGCAGAACGCCACGACTAATTGAGAGATGCACTTTTGGTACGGGCCGTTCGATCCATGGCAGTGCATAGAGAGGATTGAGAGATGCACTTTTGGTACGGGCCGTTCGATCCTCGGAAGTGCATAGATGTGAGTACTTTGTGGGGAGGTGCACTTATGGTTTGGGCCGTTCGAACCTCGGCAGTGCACGGACATGACTATCTTATGACTCCGGCCGGTTTTCCGTACCCTATATGCACATGATTTATTTGTTACTAAATTCATGGACATTGATTTGATATATATTTGGGGGAAGGTGAAGTAGTGATTGTTTTATTCATTCCCGGTATTTCCTTGGATTACAGTGCCTTATATATGTATTTTTTGCTTCACTGCCTTTACATGCCTACCGTTTCTATCATATTCTGTTAAATTATATTGTTGGACCTTAGTGAGTGTCATGTCGACCTCTCGTCACTCCCTCTTCGAGGTTAGGCGGGATACTCACTGGGTACATATATATTTATGTACGCATACTACACTTCTGTACTTAATTGTATAGGTTCTTAGGCTGGTGTATCTGGTTGTCGGACCGGAGCCTGACTTTGATCATCGACGGACCTGACTTCACGGTGAGCTGCTTCCTCCTGGCGATATCCGGCAGCACCATGGGGTTTCTTTTGCTTATTTCCCGTCTATTTCCATCAGACAGTGGGATTGTATATTATATCTTTTGTATATTCTGTTAGTATGCCCGTAGGACTCGTGACACTAGTTCCTGGCACACACGTGTTAGTTATTATGGATTTCGGGTTGTATATATATTGGCTCACGCTTCTTCATGACTGCTTTTGATTAAAACTGCATAATTGTCCTTGTCGATTCATGTTTTAAGTTTTAAAAACTGAGTATACGTTAAAGTGTTTAATCTAATAAGAAAGAACCTTTAGTAAATTGAGAGTTGGCTTGCCTGACCCCGCTGTCGGGCGCCATCAAGCAATGAATAAAAAGCAGTGATGCAGTGTATTCATTTATTCATTGCATTGTGAATACACGGCATCACCCTTCGTGCTTTACACTCTTCCTCATCCAAAAAATATCAAAACAACAGTTTGGCAAGGAAATCAACAACATGAATCATAAATCACAACACCCCGACAAGGGAACAACAACAGAAATAATACCATCGCGGCAAGGGACTCAGCTATAACCAATCTCGCTCAAGTATATAACTTAATAAAAATAATCCTCAACCGAAACAATTTATCAACATGTTCTCAACCAAGTAGTTTCAACAATTGAATAACTTCCAAAATGAAGTCTATTTCATAACACAGTGAATATCGAAGAAAAACACATATAACATCAAAACCGACTCACGGACATGCTTGACAATAATATATAGGTACTTGTCACCTCACCTATACATTGAACATGGAATAAAAAAGTAGCACATATGACTCAACACTTATTCCCTCAAGCTAAGGTGAGGCCAAACACTTACCTCGACTCCAAGAATCCAAATCAAGCCTCTAGCACCGCTTTTCCTTTTGAACCCGACTCCAAATCAATCGTATCTAGACATAATTGACTCAATAACATCAATAATTGCTTAACAATTCAATTCCAAAGCTTAATTATAGAATTCCCAACATTCTTCCCAAAATTACAAAAATCGACCCCGGGCCCGCTTGGTCAAAACACGAGGTTCAGACCAAAACCCGATCACCCATTCCCCCACGAGCCCGAATATATATTTTATTTTGAAATCCGACCCCAAAACGAGGTCAAATTCCCAAATAATCAAAAAGCCCTAACTCTACCCAAATCCCTAATTTTCTACCTTAAATTCCATGTTTTTAGGCCTATAATATAATAGATGTTGATGAAAATGGAAGAAAACGAGGTTACGATTACATACTCAAGAGGTTATGGTGAAGGTGTTCTTCAAAATTCGTCCAAGGAGGTGTGGAGAAGAAGAAGGTTGTGAAAAATGTCAAAATCCCGAAATGAGCATTCTGTTTTTGAACTAAAAATACTGGGCATTTTGGTCTATGCGATCGCGAAGAAGGGGTTGCGATCGCATAGAGGGATGGTTTTTAAGCTCCACGATCGCGAAGAAGCAAGTGCGATCGCACAACTCTACAGACCCCACCCTACGCGATCGCAGACAACTAGATGCGGTCACATTGAACATCTAGCAACCCCCCCTCCCCCCTCCAACGCTCCTACACTATGCGATCGCGGATGATCTTATGCGATCGCATAGTGTTAGACACCAGTCACCAGAAACAGCCTCCCAACACCAGATGTTTCCTAGTTTTCACTCCGACACCTACCCAAATCTCACCGGAGCCCTCGGGGCTCAAAACCAAATATGCACACAACTTCATAAATATCCTACGGACTTATTCGAGTAATTATACCACCAAGATAACATAAAAAATAACGAATTAAACCGCAAAATCAATGAAATTTCTTAAAACTTCTTTAAACTTCAAATTTTCCATTTTTTATCCGAATCACGTCAAACGGAGTCCGTTTCTTACCAAATTTCACAGATAACACATATAAAACATATTGAACCTGTTCCGGGCTGGAACCATAAGACGGGCCCGATATCACATGTTTCACATCAAATTTCATTTTCAAAAACCTTTATATTTTTCGGAAAATAATTTTCTTTAAAAAAATTCATTTTTCGGACTTGGGACCTCGGAATATGATTCCGGGCATACGCCCAAGCCCCATATTTTTCTACGGACCCTCCGGGACCGTCAAATCATGGGTCCGGGTCCGTTTACCAAAAATATTAACCGGAGTCAACTTTAGTCAAATTTTCAACACAAAATTATTATTTTATCAGTTTTTCACATAACGGCTTCCCAGCTACACGCCCGGAACACAGAGTTAGCTAAGGATACGCAGGATGACCTTTTGGGTCATCACAAATTTTGTTCTTTAGAATGTTTGTTTTTGCTTTGTTATCTGTAAAGTTGAGAGCATTCTTTGCCATTTCAAAATGGGTGTTATGTTAATCTTGTGCATCGAACTATACTTAGAAGGGTGGATTCCTTGTGCATATGTTTATACTTCAAAAAGCAGATGCTATGCTCTTTTTCTATTTTTTTTTTCTGTGTTTAGTATTGAAACTTACTAACTTGACCGAAACAAGTGTGAAAGTCTTTATAGTTCAGTAGCTACTGGACAAGTTCAAGATCGACATAGAGATGGAGAGAAATTTGTTCAGGACATACCGTTTGCCTTTGTTTTCCTCTTTCAGTGTTTAAAAATTACTTCTTGAATTGAATGGTTTATTGCTCACGTAACTTGTCTTATGGAGAAGATCACCACACTGAATGATTTAGCTAGCGTTTGACCATAAATTCCAAAATGATGAAATTTATTTGAAGATGAAAATGTGTTTGGACATCCTTTTTTAAAACATATTTTCCAAATTCGTTTTGAAAAAACATATAACATGACTTATACCCACAAGTTCTAAAAACTATCACAAATACCAAACAATAAGATTCATTATATTATTGCAAACTATAATCCTGAACATAAATAAATTTGATACAAAATTATCATTTTTATAACGAACTACATGATACGCGACCAAATGACCGAGAAAACGAAGTAACATTGTTACAAAATAATAAATGGTGGGCTCTTTTATAAAATACAAAAGTTTGGAACAATTTTTAAAAAATATAATAGTAATATTGAGCTGGTTTTGGGATTTAGGATTTGGGACTTGAGATTTTGCCAAAAAGTAAGCAAATCTATGGCCAAATATAGGTTTGTCAAATAAAACTCAAATTATTTTAGCAAAATCTACAGCTAAATGGATTATTTGATCAAGAAGGAATGAATAATTATTAGAAGGGGTGTCATGTGTTAGTAATCCTCTCCTTATGCCTCTAGGCTAAAATCTTGTGTTCTACTTTGCTGGTCTTGTGTATCTTTATCTTTTTGTACAACGAATGTGGAAATGTTTGTGATCTTTTTTTTTTCCAAAAGAAACTTGTACACTTGTAGTACTAATCAATGATTATACCTGTTTGCCTAAAAAGGTTTTCCCATCTAGACTAATCTTTTGATTTATTTTTTTGAAGTTTTCAACAAATTCACTTTTTAAGTAAAAAATTATTTTCCTCATAAAATTAAACTCTTTAATGCATGTTCAAATAAAATTTTGAATTCCAAATATTTTTTTTTCACTTAACTGGAACTTTTTTCCAATAATTATATTTTTTAATGTCCAAAACACCTACTTAATTCTTTATGTTACATACTCGTACTCACAAATAAAAAATTTGTTACAAATAAATATTTAATATTTAAGTGTTAGGAGTAACATAATAGAATGACGGTCTCATTAGAGTTTCCACTGACCTCGAAAATATTTAATACTGCCATTCTTTCATACTTCTGTAAACCCTCCTAAAACTTCCAATTCAAACAATTCGTAGATTTATCAACCCATTCCTGGCAAACTCTGATATTTATTTATCTTCGTCATCCTTTCAATTCAATGGCAAGTAGTACTATTATTCAGCATCCATTTTGATTCTTGTTCCTCACTTCACTTATTACAGCATCTTGGTTCTTGGATTTTCTCTACTTCTCAAAATAAATTAGGGGTTTCAGCTTCAAGTTCTTTCTCGGAAAAACAAAAGTTCTCTTTTCCACAAATTACAATAAAGAATAGAATAATAGTTTGAGATGTAAATGGGTATAGAGAAAATTAATAATTTATGTTTGCTTAATTTTTCTGGGTTTTGGGTGGTTTGTAGTTTTGAGCTAACAGTTGTTGTATAGCATATGTAGTGCTCAACTTTCATACCCATATTTATATTTCTTGAAAAAGATCATTTTTTTCATACCATATGCATAAAAAAAATCAATTTTTTTTATACCCATATGCATATTTCTTGAAAAAAATTATTTTTTTAAAATCCTAAATGAGCCAAAGAACCTTTCTTTTGAAATCTTTGTCCATATTTAAAGCACAAGGTCAATATTTAAACAGTTTTTCATCCATTGCTTACAAGTCTTTTGACCTCAAGACTTGCATTGTATCACTTCAATCATGTGCCAATGACAAGAACCTCACAGGAGGAAACAAGTCCATTGCCACATGCTTAGATTTGGCCATTTAAATTCATCTCCACTGCCTACTACTAGCCTTATTAACATGTACTCGAAATGCAACTCGTTATCGTATGCATTATCTGTGTTCTATGCTTCCCCACTTGGTCATAATGTGTTTGCTTATAATGCTATTATAGCAGGGTGAATTGCCAGTGACTTGAATAAAAGAGCTTTTGAATTCTATTGCCAAATGAGGATAGTAGGTGTCGTGCCTGATAAGTTCACTTACCCTTGTGTTCTTAAGGCTTGTTGTAATGGAGTAGATGTGAAAAGATTCATGGGTTAGTTTTTAAACTTGGGTTAGAAGTTGATTTGTTAATTGGCAGTGCTTTGTTGCATAGTTATTTGATGTATGGGATGGTAGATTTTGCGTTAGATGTGTTTAAGGAGTTGCCGGAGAGGGAATATGTTGTGCTTTGGAACGCCACGATCAATGGCTATGCTCAAACGGGTGAGTTTGGTAGTGTTGTGATGGTTTTTAGGTGGACGATTGAGGATGGGGTTATTCCCAACAGGTTTACTGTAACGGGTGTACTTTCTGCTCTAGCAAATTATGGGGAAGTTTATAATAGGAAGGTGATTCACGGGTCAGCTGGATTCACAGTATCATCCTTCTGGACTTACATGGTATGGGCAAGATCTTGGACTTTCTGGAAATCGTACTTCAGGCCTTGGTCGTGCTGGAAATCCTGTTATTACTCAGGTTTGTCATTTGTTACTTTAGCATGGAACCTTACATTATGGAGACATTCTCGCCCCCCTTTTTTCCTCCCACGGGCCAGGTGCGGAGAGATCGGGTTTATGACATTCTGGACAACTCCTTAAAGGAAGAGGTTTAAGGAAGAGTCGTCACCTAAGGTTTTTGTGGTGCGTTAGGGCACCTAGAGTAGATAATTCATGAACTAGTTTGCATTACTAGAGATTGAGTAAGGGCTTGAAGTTATCCTAAGGGGAAGGTGTTAGTCACCCCTAAAGATCCACAACTGTGGGTCCCAGCCAAGAAGTTTTGTGAATTTGGACGGTAAACAAATAGCAAGTAAGGTTCATATAAGAGGGGATTTCAAATAAGTATAAAAATCTTTAAAGGGTTTTTGGGAAAACATCAGAGTAAAAACATTTGAAAAGAATTATCCTAGGTTTAAAGTAATACGGATCACATCAATGCAATAGCCGGTAATCACTCCTCGAAGACGGGCTACACGTGGTATTAGCGCACCGGTCATCATATCCGTATTCTACTCTTTCCGCCCCGTAGAGGTTATTTAAAGAAGCGGGTGCTGGTCACGAAGGCCTATTGCGTGCTATTACCCCCCCGTTCTATAAGTCCCGGAGGGTGTTTAGGACTACTAAATCCTACAAGGTGAGTACTAGGTTGAACCCCTAGGTTTAAAGGATAAAATTCTAAGCGGCATATAAAGCAATTAGGACTACAAATATGGGAACACATAAGGGCAGATAAGCGGCTCACAGATCCCTCCACAGGTAAACACATAAATAGCACGTCTCAAACACAACCAAGGTCTCAAAGGCGGGATTTAAAACAGGAGTTTTAAGTTAGAAAATAGTAGGTTTCAGAATTATAGCAAAGGACTGATAAAGAAGGGAATTTAAAAGGACGGAATAGTTTTGAGAAAAGGAATTTTGATTGGAAATCCAGTAATTTAAAGACAGTAGCAAGATTTAACAGTGATGAAGTTTTCAGTAAGAAAATGGATGAATAACTTTTTAGAAAACCAGTAATCAGAAGTAAAGCGAGATTTTAAATAAAGCAGAGTAATTTCAAACAAGAGTGACTTACTTTGAAATCCAATAATTTAAAAATAAAGCAAGAACCAGTAGTTTAAAGGAGTTTTAGTAAAAGGAGAATGAGTGCACAATTTCAAGAACCAGTAATTAAAAAATAGAGCAAGGGTTTAGGAAAACACAGAATGATTTGCATGAACTTCAGAAAAGGAGAAACGTTTTAAAAATCCATTAGTTGCGGGAGTAAAAGTAGTGACAAACAGCAAGGTTCTAGGTTTTTAGAAGAGACTGATTAATTTTAAAGATCACTTTTAATACATGCAAGACATAAAATAGTTGATTTTAGTTTTAATAAGTACTAGGCCTAAGGTTTTCCTAGGTGTCCGTATATATGCTGATTATGCACACATTGATTATGGGTCCTGAAGAAAGATTTCTAAATGCAAATCCAGAAGCAGTATCATTGCGACATATTTTATTATAGTTATTAGCTGTGAACATGATTTCTAAAGTAAATAGGAGTATAGTAGAGATGCTGAAGTAAACAACCTAAACATGGTTTCTAATGCATGGTATGCATGTCCTAAGCATGATACTATTGCACACATAGGTAAAGTAAATCCTATGATCGTGATTTCTACCCATAACTATATTAAACATGCATAGTCCCCTCCCATATTCACTATCCAGCCCCAAGCATTCGTTTACAGATTATTACAGGTCAAGAATAATGAATTACATTACTGAAAGGAAAATAAGAAGCTAGTTTTATAGAGAGCCTTCAATCAGGCCTATATCTTCCAACCTTAAACCTTTCGAGTTTCACAGCCTTACATGGTCTGGGTGCGGCAAAGCTCCATAGGGCCCCCGTAGGGTCCCTGGCCAATACCAGTGTCACGCCCCGAAATCCCACGGGCAGTGATGGCGTCTAACGTTGAACCCGCTAGACAAGCCAACATGTACGGTTAAACTAGCATGATAACATCGAATTAACAAAAAAAAAGAAGCTAAAAACAGTTCACATTTTAACAGCGGAAATAGATATAGTTCAAAATAAAGTACAGACAACATATTACACCGACGCATTAATTTCCCAACACCTGGAGTCACAAACTCACGAACTGTCTATAAGAGTGCTAAATATAAAGTCTGAAATGAAATACACGACTGTCTTTGAAACTAGAGGAAAACAAGACAGAAACGAAGACATAGGGATGGGAGAGACGCCAAGGCCCACGAATGCCAGCGGGTATACGTTGAAGCCTCTAGGATAAGCTGAAAGACACTCTCTCTAATGATGTCCACCGGGTCCGGCTGCGTAATCTGCACAACATAAAGAAGTGCAGGTGTAGCATCAGTACAACCGACCCCATGTACTGGTAAGTGCCTAGCCTAACCTTGGCGAAGTAGTGACGAGGCTAGGACCAGACTACCAAGTAAACCTGTGCAGTTCGAATATATATATACACACACACACACAACGGAAAAAGAAATACAGGAAGTAATCAATCAATAAAGGAAGGGGTACATGTTGTAGGGAGATAATAGTTCATATAAGAAATCTCAAATAAAGAAAGGAACAACAAGGCCAAAATATCAATAAGGATCAGAAATCACAAACTTGCACGGCATCACCCTTCGTACTTTTACTCTCGTCCTCACCAAATCAATCGTATCAATATTCATGTGCACGACATCACCCTTCGTTCTTTCACTCTCTTTCCTCACAGTATAATCAATGAATATCTGTACAGAAGGGTACATCGTACGACACGACATCACCCTTCGTGCTTTACACTCATTCCTCACAATATCAACAATGCACGGCATCACCCTTCGTGCTTTAATACTCTTCCTCACAATAGCAAATAGTGGACGACATCACCCTTCGTGCTTTAACACTCTTACTCACCCAAACAACAATCACAACAAAGGGCAAGGGAGTAAACAGAATAGAAATGGAAATCCCAGCAAGGGAACATCAATTAAACAATTAAATCTCGGCAAGGGAACAATAACATTAATCTCAACATCCCATCAAGGGTATATTTTAATAACTCTTTCTCTTTCCTTCACTTTCATTTCATAATTTACTCTATCACTTGAGCCAATGCTCCAAAGGATTCAATTATCTCATATATCTTCACCATTCGTATTTCAACTCGATCCAATGCTCCTCGAAGTTTAAAGATCACAATTCCCTTCACATGCTCTTTACAACATATAGAAATCATCAATTAATCATGGAAGTTACAACAATATCAAGATATTCGCGATATAAAGACTCACGGTCATGCTAGACACCAATGTATAGATACTCGTCACCATGCCTATACATCATACTTGACAATTTGTAAGTAGAAAATAAGACTCAACTCATATTCCCTCAAGCTAAGGTTAGACCAAACACTTACCTCGGGTCCAAAATATAGCAATCAACCTTCTAACCCCGTTTTTCCTTTAGAATTCAAATCCAGAATGGTATTATCTAGACATAATTAACTCAAGTACATCAATAAGGATTCAATAATTCAATTACATAGCCTAATTACCCATTTCCATGCATTCTTCCAAAATAACAAAATTCGACCCCGGGCCCGCTTGGTCCAAACACGAGGCTCGGACAAAAACTCGATCACCCATACCTCCACGAGTTCAAATATATGATTTGCTTTGAAATACGACCCCAAATTGAGGTTGAATTTACCAAAGTCCCAAAATCCCTAACTCTACCCAAATCCCCTAATATCTACTCTAAATTACATGTTTTAGGCTTAGGAATTCATTAGATGTTGATGAAAAATGAAGGAAACGAGTTAAAATTACTAACCCAAGAAGTTCTGGTGAAGGAAGGCTTCAATGGACGCCTAAGGGCCTTGGAGAAGAAGAAGTTCGTGAAGATTTATGAAAATCCCATACTACACTGTTCTGGAAATTGAAATATATAACTGGGCAAAAGTGGCCTTTGCGTTCGCAGAAGGGAGGTCGCGTTCGCGAAGGGTAGACTTGACAGAACATCGCGTTCGCGGAAGGGTGAACGCGAACGCGAACGCGAAGAGTAAAAAGGCTGGGGTCCAGAAATTGACCTACGCGAATGCGTGGGACATCGCGCGAACGCGATGAAGAAGACCTGCAAAGCTACGGGATCGCGGTCAAATGTATGCGAACGCGAAGAGGAAAAGAGTGCTAAGCCCTCAGGGTCAAATAACCCTACGCGATCGCTAGGGTATGGAAGCGAACGCGATGAAGGAAAATCTTAAAGCTTCGTGAACGCGGGAGAGGCGTCGCGAACACGAAGAACAAATGGGACCTGCAACAGCTGAAGCAAAAACCTGCAATTTTTCCTAAGTTCAAAATCACTCCGAGACACCTCCGAAACACTCCCGAGCGCTCGGGGCTCCTGACCAATCACATGAACTAACTCAACAACATCCTACGAACTTAACCGTGTGATCAAATCGGCAAAATAACATCAAAAACAACGAATCAAACCTCAAAATCACTAGTTTTTCCTCAAACTTCATGAACTTTCAAATTTAGAACTTTAATTCCGAAACACGTCAAACGACGTCCAATTTCAACCATACTTCACAGAAATATCTTAAACCATATATAAGACCTGTACCGGGCGCTGGAACAAAAATACAGGCCCGATACCAACACGTTCTAACCAATTTTCATTTCAATTTTCTTTAAAAATTTCAGAAAAACAATTTTACTCAAAAATTCATTTCTCGGGCTTGGGACCTCGCAATTCGATTCCGGGCATACGCCCAAGTCCCATATTTTCCTACGGACCCTCCAAGACCGTCACGGGTTCGGGTCTGTTTACCCAAAATGTTGACCGAAGTCAAATTTACTCATTTTAATATCAAATGTTTTAGCATTTTTCACATAATTTCATATTTAAGCTATCCGACTATGCGCCCGGACTGTGTACGCAAATCGAGGCAACTAAAGATGAGGTTTTCAAGGCCTCAGAAGCATAGAATGGGTAAGAAAATAGGTGACGACCCCTTTGGTTCATCACAACTAGCACCCAAACATAATTGCCAAAATTGAACAAGTGCAGTGTGGAATTACCAGCCTCAGTGCATCAAAGTTCAGAGGGAACTCATGGGTTCCCTATGCAACGATTACACTGAGGGGGTAGATCCTAAGTTTCTAGGAGTAGTGTGAAGTGCCAAGAGGTGAGTTTGAAAAGAAAAAGAGTTTTGAAAGAGAGTTCATAAACTAGAGAGTTTGTTTGATAGAAAACAGTTTTTTGAAAAGAGATGAGTAAGTAACAATCTCATACAGCATCAAAGATGCACAACCAAAACACACAGCATTACAACAGGTTCAGACATTACAAGCAGTGGTAATGGGGGATGGGAACAGGTAGAACATTTAATGGTAAACAATCCAGTGAAAGATCTAGGAATGGTTTAGACATGATCAGAGATTGCTTACTCTGACATAGCCATAAACCAACCATAAAAGAGTCACATAGAGAGGGTCAAGGAATTGGGGTACAACACAATCATGAAAATAGCTAATAGATATGCCCAAAAACACACATGACAAGGGAGATAATAACACGCTAAGTGTATTCTAATTACAGGTTTCGCATAAGAACCATAAGTAAAAACAGACTAAGAACAATAAGAACTGAAACAAGTAGAGAATCATGTTGTTGATGAAGCTTTAAATTTAAAATAAGACATACCAGTGAAGAGGAAAGCAAGCAGAATGAGAGAGCAAGACAAGAGCACAATGGTTTGCCTTGGCTTATATCCGGCTAACAGTACCAAGAGCAAGGAAGAGTAGTAGAGCAGAGAACTTTTTGTAAGAAAGAGAGAGTTCTAACACAAGTCAGTGTCACGTGTTTGTGAAAATCTAGAACTTTTATAGTTGAAAAAACGAGTAGCAAAATATGGTAAGAATCACAAAGGCATGGTAATAAAAGAAGTCAGAATCAATCAGTGTAAGAAAATTACATGGTTCCCTTAAATTATGGGATTCAAACTCAGAAATGGTAAAGACATATAGCCACATAAGGTTCCCTTAAATTATGGGATTCAAACTCAGAAATGGTAAAGACATATAGCCACATAAGGTATATAAAAATTAGTACAAGATTTAAATAAGGAAAGGATCCAGGCTTATTAAGTGACAGGGGACTCAAAATTAATTAACCAAAGAATCAATACAGTCATTTCTCTTAAATCAAGGGACTCAAATTCAAATGGTAACACATATAGGCCAGGTAAAAGATCAGTCAAGACTCAATTAAGGAAAAAATTTGGTCCACTAAGAAATAGGGTAAACAATTAAGACTAAGTTCAGAGACTCCAATTAAGGAGTGATTTATTGAAGCCAATCAATCTAAACAAACGCGTAGCACTCATCAAATAGGGAAATCAGCATCAGTTAGAAGAGGATTTGTCACGACCCATTTCCGGAGTCGTGATGGCGCTTGTAGTGGAACCAGGCAAGCTACCCATTTTATCTAACTAAATACAATTTCTAATATAATACCCTTTTTAACAAGTCTGAAATCAATAATAATAATAATAATAATAATAATACTAAATCCAATATTTTCGGGAAATCAGTTTATGAAATTCAAAAGACCGAATCCTACCGACCCCGGATCCAGTGTCACACAGTCATGAGCTGTTAATACTTAATACAACCAAAGGAAATGGCTAACATAGTCTAAAAATGAATATGACAGGTAGAAAGAAAAGAGAAGACGAGATCACGGTCGCCAATTGCTACCTCGTCAACTCTGATGAAACTAATGCGCTCCTTGGCCCGAGCTGAACTCCTTTGTACCTGGATATGCACACAAGGTGCAGGGGGTAACGTGAGTACACCAACTCAGTAGTAACGAAACCAAAATACGGGCTGAGAGGTAGTGACAGACTAAACCTCCGATAATTCAAACAATAGTATATCAATTGGACATGACAGTAATATATCAGGAAATAGATACGATGTATCAAGATATGTCTGTAACCCTGCATACTAGCATGAATGCATATGGAATCATGAATGATGTGTACTCATTAATCGAGCTCTCATAAGGTGGTCCACTCAGTACTAGAATACGGCCTTCAGGCCCAAGGAAGTCCATCCCGAATATTACATAAACACAAGTGACACAGTCACTAAGTACTAAGGAAAAAGGCTGATCCAGCCCCCACGGAGAAATCCATCTCTGGAACATAACAACCATGGAGAAATCCATCTCCGGAATATCTGTGCGCTCACTGTGGGTGTATAGACTCCGGAGGGGCTCCTTTCAGCCCAAGCGCTATATCAAGCCAACGAAGGCATGATTTCAGGATCGCTGCGGTGTGCAGTCCGACCTCATAATTGTCTCAAACTAGGCTCTAAGCCTCACTCAGTCAGTACCTTCCAGTCTCACTTAGAATGCTCTAACATATGCAATGCAGCCCAACCCAATGATAATATAAATAAACTAGCAACTTACGAGAATGAGGCATGAAACATATACTATAACAGGACTGAGTATATGAAAGCAATAATCACAGATAGAGACAGCAATAATCGTCCATTACGGTCTAAACACATCGGCGTGAAGCCTTAACATTTATACTTTGCATGATTTCTATTTCGTTTAAGGTAATTACCACCTTCACATTACAATATCAATCCCGAGCCCCTCGGGACCCCAACCAAAGTTACCAACACATCCCATAATATCATTCAAACTTAGTTGCACTCTCAAAACATCAAAACTAATATCAAGACACCAAATCTACATTGGATTAAAGCCTAAGAACTTTGAAATTTTTAAAATCCTCCAACAATGCCGAAACTACCCAAAACAACTCCGATTAACCTGAAATTTTGCAGACACATCCAAAATGGCATTACGAACCTGTTCCAACTATCAGAATTCCATTCCGGCCCCGATAGCCTATTTTCCGCTGCCGTNTCCTAAGTCCCAAATCACCTAACGAAGCTATCCGAGCCATAAAATCCGCATTCTGAGGTCGTTTCCCAATAAGTCAACTCTCAGTTGACTTTTCCCATTATAAGGCTATCTTTTAAAGACTAAGTTACTGAATTCTCATTTAACCATTCCGATTTCAAGCCTATCGACTCTAACACATCAATAATAGAATAACCAATATATGACAAGTCAATGACAGCGATAAAAATGCAAGTTCTACGTAATGACAGACCGGGTTGTTACATTCTCCCCCACTTAAACATACGTTTGTCCTCGAACGTGTCTAGAGTTGTTCCAACACCACCAAAATTGTTGTGTAACCTTCCATGCACATATTCGGAGGTGATCCCATGTCAGCCTATCCCATCTACGTCCGATAACACAACATAACTGAAACCTCATTATCAAATCTTGTCCCATAGACCTTAAAACCAAGTTTCCACTTCTGAAATAATTTACAAGTTCAAATTTCCACGACTATAAGCTGAAATAGTCTGACCACATTGTATCAAACCATATCCGTAACCCAAGATGAAATCACATAATACACCATGTGGCTCAACCACTCATAGAGATAACTCCTAACCACAATAATTGTTCAAACAACTCAATACCGGTACATACCCTCTTATCAAACCAGGCCTCGTTCTAACACTTCCATATACTGCCGATGAAGAAAGAAACACATATAACCCAGTAACCATTCGCCTGACCAGTATCAATACCATCCAGAGCCATAACTTGTGCAACTTGTGCACTCAATAACCACATACCAAGAGTTCAATTCATTAAATAAAGAAGACTCGCACGAGAGGGTTATCCTGCCACTAACACTTACCATTACCACATCATACTAAAAGCATGATACATCGTGAAACCATATCACACAAATCCGACATCAAGGATCATATCTCTACCTAACCGAGCTGCAAAGCGTGATCCCATCCAACCGCTGGACCACATGACACACTCCAAACCACCTTGCTCAAAATCAATAACCATGCGAAATTCGACATCAATTACTTAAGGTGCATTTCCATAATTACGAGAAATCAGACGATATCGTGCCACCTGAATTAGAAAGAACATAACCAACACGTCTCAATCCTGCAACACCCAATTACTTACCTTACTCAAATCTCGATATACAGCCCCGATAGGACTACATCATATGCATATATATAACCAACGATCACAACTCCTCGAACACCGAAAGGTAACTCATAGATCACTCCAAGACACGAATAAGCTCAATGACAATCGAATGGTACATCCCTCAACAATAGCATTTCAGAGTCAACAATTCCGACTCGGTGCAGACCACACACCCATATCGGCCTACCAATAACTATAAGTCAACTCTGGTCACCCACAATAGGTAGATAACTCTCTGAACGTTCATAATGACTTAATCATGACATATACTAACACTTGACTAGCTTTGCTCGCATCCTCGTAGTTCACAACTACAGAAATAATCTGTTCATGAAAACTCCCAGTCTCAAAATCCATGAGGCACACCAATTACCATATCTGATCCTAATTCTCCCACTCAAATATATAACACATTTCTGATGCTCAATCATTCCACGAGGGATACCCCCATAATTCCTCTGTGTCACCAAGAACCCTTGAATATCAGCAGCCGATCCGACGAGAGAGCGTCGTAACACCAATGAAGCACCCTTATTCAAACACATTTTCTTGAACACATTGCCTTTATGAATGTATACTCTCATCCAGCCACCTATTAGTGGTATTCTTTACCTAATCATCTGAAACTGCCAGTTCTGGCCTTCCTTCCAAAACTGAATCGTGATCTCACATATGCCACTCTCCACTATACATAAAATACCGCCTACTCCATGCAATCCCATGATAAATATGAGAACTTCATGCTCCCTTCCTAGCCACAATAACTACGAACTTTCCATTCGATCCCACCTAGAAGCAAAATCACTATACATCACCTGGACCTCACGCCCGTAGAAATATACATCTCCAACCGTGGTAGAAACCATCAAGAACTCCCAAATTATACTTGTACAACACCAAACCATCAGGACTGAATCTTTCTAACTCAACCAAGCTACGCAGGCCACTAGATTTCCAAGAGAATTGCTAATAAACACCTGTAACAACTCATTACCTTATAAACACCCAAAGAACTAACCATATCCCTTATCATATCGGTCCGACCTACTACCAAGTTGTCCTACTTATTCAAGTTCCTTCTGACTTACTTTCGAATTGATACTTCTCCTTGCCATAATACCACAATTCTCAATCCCGACTCACCGCACGAAACCCGAACATAAAAATATACCATCTAAGGCTCATAAGTGACTAAATACTCCCTCAATTATCCCCAAATGCACCACATTAAAAAACTTACCCTGAAGAGACTTCGTGCGAATTTAAAGTCATTACCTTCTCTTTCCTAATACTGATGGATAGAATCCATGATAATGCAAATACACCACAATTCTTGACACCTTTATCATAAATCTCAGTTCTAGCCTTTCTCACACCTTGAAGACCCTCGATCGCTACATATAACCTTGAATCCATCTGAACCATTTTCGAACGTCTTTTACTCTATGCAATTTCAATTACAGTAACCAAGTACCCAGAACGACCTGACCCCGCTTGCAATCCACATGCTAGGAAAGTAATCCACACGCTTGAAGCAACAAGCACGCTCATACATTTCACACTCTACACTTACCACTACAAATCCATCATACAATGAATTCCACTATCCGTAAAGTATGTTACAACTTGTATCGAAGAAATTTCCATCACTCGAGTCATTCCCTGACTCCACCTCTGTAGGTTATAGCTGATTCACCAACATAACTCGAACCGATACCAATACAACACATAATCATGTAATCAACTTATCAATAACGAACTCCCCCACTTGGCTCAAAGCCAAGGATCACGACAAACAAGACTATGCCCACACATTATCACTGCCACCATGATGTGGTGGGATTCAACTAAATCCTCCATAAGCTTATATGACCTAAATCATCTAACACTCAAATCAATTGTCAATCTCGCATCCACCATTGTGATGGTCATGCCAACTCCCACAAGCGATCTAAACTCAAATTGCAACATGCATCATTTACTGATAGAGAGAACTTACTACAGATAAACATAAGGGTCACACACCTCAGGAAAACCCGCAGGAGATACCCCTACCTGCTAAATCTCAAAATGTTATCTCCCTATACACTTCCAAATATCATAGCTATCTCACTATATCTTCCTACAGAATAACACAACCAATGCCTGCCCTCAAGACATCCCATAAGTGGTTTAAGGACCTGAAGCTAATGGCAATACTAACACTGGAGCTGTGGTCCAGGAATTCTTGAGCTTCTGGAATCTCCACTCACACTCGTCTGACCACATAGATACCTTCGCTGGACACCACGTGTCCCTAGAATGCTACTGAACTAAGCCAACAATTCACACTTGGAGAACTTCGCACAAAGCTTCTCCTCCCTATATCCTTGTAATACCATCATCAAATGCCGAGTATGCTATCCCTGGCTATGAGAATACGTCAGGATACCATCAATAAATACAATAACAAAGGAATTATAACACGACTGAATACACTGTCGATCAAATACATGAATGTTGCTGGGGCATTGACCAACCCAAAAGACATTACCAGGAACTCATAACACAACAGAAAAATCTACTTCACTCCACAACTAAACCACACGAGAGGTCCTTCAATAAACTGACAACTCGAAGCCATATTCTAATCTCAATATACACGTCAAATACTTAATGGTTCTTGCTACATCTCCCGCTAATCCATTCTCGTCACAATCAAACAACTTGAACACATCTAACTGTTAATCATACCCACCACGAAGTCATCTAGTCACAAAGCTCCATCAATAAGGACACCAACAGACATATAAGTCCCCAATGCATATTCTCGCACAAATGAAATCTCGGAACTCAAGCTACAAACAAAAATCCGGCCTCAAGTCTTCCCGACTGGTCCCAAGCATACTAAAATCACATCCCATTCATGGAAATCACAAACCATCGGTGCACGGCTGATACCGAGCGCTCACGTGCGCGTTTGAATACATGAAAGGAGTTTAAAGAATTAAGCTTCAGGTTGAATCGATGGATTCGCACGACAAGATTTCAAGAATGTGAGATTTTTCCTAAAGGTTCTGCAGCCTCTCGAAGATAAGTACATACGTCTCCGTACTGATCTGCAAGACTCTACTAAACCTGCTCATCACTGGTGAGACCTATTTAAGCTAGCGCTCTGATACCAACTTGTCACAGCCCATTTCCAGAGTCGTGATGGCACCTGTCATGGAACTAGGCAAGCTACCTATTTTATCTAACTAAATACAATTTCCAATATAATACCCTTTTTAACAAGTCTGAAATCAATAATAATAATACTAAATCCAATATTTTCGGGAAACCAGTTTATGAAATTCAAAAGACCAAATCCTACCAACCTCGGATCCAGTGTCACACAGTCATGAGCTGCTAATACTTAATACAACCAAAAGAAATGACTAACATATTCTAAAAATAAATACGACAGGTAGAAATAAAAGAGTCGCCAGTTGCTACCTCGTCAACTTTGATGAAACTAATGTGCTCCCTGGCCCGAGCTGGACTCCTATGTACCTGGATTTGCACACAAGGTGCAGGGGGTAACGTGAGTACACCAACTCAGTAGTAACAAAACCAAAATACGGGCTGAGAGGTAGTGACGGACTAAGCCTCCGACAATTCAAACAATAGTATATCAATTGGACATGACAGTAATATATCAGGAAATAGATACGATGTATCAATATATGTCTGTAACCCTGCATACTAGCATGAATGCATATGGAATCATGAATGATGTGTACTCATTAATCGAGCTCTCATAAGGTGGTCCACTCAGTACTAGAATACGGCCTTCAGGCCCAGGGAAGTCCATCCCGAATATTACATAAACACAAGTGACACAGTCACTAAGTACTGAGGAAAAAGGATGATCCAACCCCCACGGAGAAATCCATCTCCGGAACATAATAACCACGGAGAAATCCATCTCCGGAACATAACAACCACGGAGAAATCAATCTACGGAACATAACAACCACGGAGAAATCCATCTCCGGAATATCTGTGCGCTCACTGGGGATGTATAGACTCCGGAGGGGCTCCTTTCAGCCCAAGCGCTATATCAAGCCAACGAAGGCATGATTTCAGGATCGCTGCGGTGTGCAGTCCGACCTCATAACTGTCTCAAACTAGGCTCTAAGCCTCACTCAGTCAGTACCTTCCAGTCTCACTTAGAATGCTCTAACATATGCAATGCAGCCCAAACCAATGATAATATAAATAAACTAGCAACTTATGAGAATGAGGCATGAAACATATACTATAACAGGACTGAGTACATGAAAGCAATAATCACAGATAGAGACAGCAATAATCGACCATTCCGGCGTGAAGCCTTAACATTTATACTTAGCATGATTTCTATTTCGTTTCAGGTAATTACCACCTTCACAGTACAATATCAATCTCGAGCCCCTCGGGACCCCAACCAAAGTTACCAACACATCCCATAACATCATTAAAACTTAGTTGAACTCTCAAAACATCAAAACTAACATCAAGACACCAAATCTACATTGGATTAAAGCCTAAGAACTTTGAAATTTCTAAAATCCTCCAACAATGCCGAAACTACCCAAAACAACTCCGATTAACCTAAAATTTTGCAGACACATCCAAAATGGCATTACGAACCTGTTCCAATTGTCAGAATTCCATTTCGACCCTGATAGCCTATTTTCCACTGCCGTCTGTAAATCGCCAAAAACTAACTTTCCCCAATTCAAGCCTAATTCTACACCGGACATCACAAAAATATTCTGAACACACTCCTAAGTCTCAAATCACCTAACGAAGCTATCCGAGCCATAAAATCCGCATACCGAAGTCGTTTTCCAATAATTCAACTCTCAGATGACTTTTCCCATTATAAGGCTATCTTTTAAAGACTAAGTTACTGAATTCTCATTTAACCATTTCGATTTCAAGCCTATCGACTCTAACACATCAATAATAGAATAACCAATCCATGAAAAGTCAAAGACAGCGATAAAAATGCAAGTTCTACGTAACGACAGACCGAGTCGTTACAAGATTACTAAACCCTACTTCAACATATAAATAAAGAAGGCAAACAGTCGTAGCAAAAGGAAGGCTTATTAATATTGACAGTAAAAGGCCAGAGATAAACACACACATGAACATAATCACACATAGGTGAAGCAAGTGGGTAAAAGACTCAACAATAACTCGCTCGCAGCATGATAGTCACAGAAAACTTAGCAAGAATCAAGCCAACATGAAGAAGCAAACATAGAAGTCTAAGAAATTAGGTCTTTTAACATAGGCGAGTTAAAAGCAGTAAGAACATAGAATCAGTAGATATGCAAAGGGAAAGTTCAAACATACAGAAGAAATCAGTTTAAACCAGTATAGAAAAACTTAGAGAAAATCCTAACTTTTAAAAATACGCAAAAACATTTTAAAGTTGATGGATCTTAAAGATCGAGTTCAGAATAGTGTAAATCATAAAGGAATAAGCTTAAAATTTCTAAAAATAACAGATTTTTAAGAGGTTTAGGTCAAAACTAGGGTTTCATAAGAAACTAGAGAAAAAATAGGAGAACCTGTCGTGAAGCTCAGGGATAGTGGTGGTTATGGCATGATAGTGTCAAAACACCCACCGGAGAGGCCGGAAACAACCCAAAGCAGGAGCTCTAGTATTGAGTTGGACAGGGTTGAAACCTTCGAAAGCTTCAGAGATGAGGTGAACCGGAGAGAGGAGGCCTCATGGAGGCTGGTGGTCGAAAGGATGGTGGTCGGAGGTGGCCGGAGAAGGAAGGGGCTTCATCGGAGAAGGAGAGAGAACAGGAAGGTTCTAGAGAGAATAGAGAGAGAGAGACCAGCTAGAGAGATGAGAGGTCTCGAAGAATGAGGGGGGTCTGGGGGGGAGGGTCGTTTGGGTTAATAAAGGAAGAAATAATCTGGGCCGTTAATCTCATTTGATCAACGGCTCAGATTGAATCAGGGGTTGGGGCGGGTTAAATTTTGGATTGGGATGGATCGAATTTGGGTTATGGGTTTGGGTTAATTGGGTTTAAAGAAATCAGGTGGGTTGGGTTAAAATGTGGCTAGATATTAAATAAATTGTGGCTAGACATTAAATACCCATAAAAATAGATAGATAATTAATAAGATAGCTAATAATTGTATAAAATTAAGTCCAAATAGGTAAAATTACAGTAATTAACTAATATTAAGTGTAAAAAATGCATAAGTTTCGAATTAAAATAATACAAAATGTTCAAATGGGCTATAATTGTAAAATTACTATAATTAAAATTAAATGAGACCCACTTGGATAATTTGGGAAATAATTGAATTCTAATGGACAAAAAGTGATTAAAAATAGCATACTTAGCTGGGAAACATTTTAAAATTATTTATAACATAATTTATGGATAATTATTTAAATATGAAATATTAAATAGACATGAAGATAATTTAATAAAAATATAGAAAAATAGGGGAAATACTCCTTATTACAAAGAGTGATTTTGAAAGAATATATGTAAATTTGAAAATAATTTGAGGAAAAATTGGGTATCAACAGTTGTCCCTCTTTACCCGACAAGGATGAAAGAGTTGTCGGGTAAAGATATGATGGTCAATTTTGACCGAGAGGAAACCATGGGAGAGAATTAGGTCGCACCCTGGCTTCTGAGTTGCCTACATATCCCTGGTTTTACAGGAATCAGTCATTATGTAGTTCCGGAATCATCGGCGAAATATACCGGTGATGTTCACAAGAACGGAAGCAAGGTGCGATGTAAGGTAAAGTAGGAAGGTCTTACGAAGTTGTATCCGAGAACTGGAGTGGTCCGCTCCTGCCTGGTTGGCTATTCCGGCCGGATTACCTGCAAATAAATAACAAGCATATATCGTGCATAATATAAACATGATGCAAGTTCCTCGTGGACTATGAATGCTGTCTTGGGACAATTGAGGATGATTGTCCTTAGACCATGATGTCTTGGGCCATGAATCGCTTGGTGCGGGATTCACAGGCTATGAAATAACATTCTCGGGCCATGAGGATGGTGCCTCAGAACCATGGTGCCTTTGAATAATTATATGCAAGTTGAATAAAAGAGATCCTCAGGCCATGAAATGATATTCTCGGGCCATGAAGATGGTGCCTCCGAAACATGACGCCTTTGGACAAGTTGGCGATATTTCAGCCCATGAAGAATGCAGTAGCATCATGCTAACAAGACATAGTTTAGTCTTGCGATTTGTGAAAGAAAAGAGGGGAAGAGCTTAGCCCGAGAAAAACATAAATAAATAACGTCACGAAAGGTGGTTGCTTTGAAGAGGTAGATAGGAGCTTTATGCAATGAAGTAAAATGCAGGGGAGGTAGCGTGGAACCTCGGAAGGCAGAATGGTAGCCTTATGCAATGCAGGAAACAAAATGCACGGGAGGTAGCGCAGAACCTCGGAAGGCAAAATGGCAGCCTTATGCAATGCAGGAAACAAAATGCAGGGGAGGTAGCGTAGAACCTCGGAAGGCAGAATAGTCGCCTTATGCAATGCTGGAAATAAAATGCAGGGGAGGTAGCGTAGAACCTCGGAAGGCAGAATGGTAGCCTTATGCAATGCAGGAAATAAAATGCAGGGAAGGTAGCGTAGAACCTCGGAAGGAAGAATGGTAGCCTTATGCAGTGGGAAAATAAATGACAGTAAGAGTTCTTAGCTGATGATAAATTGCGGTGATACGATTGTGGTGAATAAGCGTTATTTGTGATGATAGTAAGTGTCAGCATGTGCGACGAGTTTGAGAGCGTGTCCTTTGTGAAGATAGTAATGTGTTCTGGGCTTTCTCCGTCTTGGTGCCTGCATTTGAAGAAAAATTGTGAGTTATGTAAAGGGGAAGGTTAGTTCGCATCCCCACTGGCTCGGCTCGGCCTATCTGCTTGACAACAAGGACTTTGTTGTTCATATCACAGGGGTAGCGTTGCTAAAGAAGCTATTTTTTGAGAAAGAAAATATGCATGGTTTTATAAAAATATAACATATAATTTAAAGTAACAATTTTTTTTTTGGATGAACCAACGACCACGACGCGGTTCAAGGCATTGCAACCTCTCTTGCTATGGAATTTTGAGGGTCCTCCTCAAAATTCTGCCCCAGTTTGATGGGTGAATGCTTCTGGATGTTGCTTGTGTGGTGTTTGGCTGCATTTGCTTCGGAATTTTGAGGTCCCTCCTCAAAATTCTGCCCCAGTTTCCATTCGTGGGGGAAATGAAATTTTATTAAAATGTGACCGAACCCATAGGACTGCCTATGTATCCCCTCTTAAACAGGAATCAGGTCAGGCGTAGTTAAATTTACAACATTTGATAAAAGCATGAAAGTTACACATAGTAGCGCTTGACTGCATCTGAGTTGATTGGCTTTGGCCAGATTTCTCCATCAATTTCTGCAAGTATGAGTGCTCCTCCTATCAGCACTCGGTGAATGTTGGTTGATTTCTCAATGCACACGCAAGTGTACGTGGTCGACAAGTAATATAGGATTTTAAGTCCAGATATCGTACCCACAGGGACTTGTGATTTACTATCCACTAAACTAAAATCAAACAATTATTTAACTAGAATTACTCTAAAATAGTAAATCAAAAGATTAAAGAGACAACTAACTTAAAGATGAATTCAATGTAAATTGATATTCTAGAGTTATGGGTTGTTAAACAATCACGTTGAGTTTTCGACCTAAATCTCTAATCAGGTTTATTGATTGACGAGGTTAATATTGCTCGTAGCCTTCTCCCGAAGTACAACTCGCCTATTCAAGCTAACCTAACGCCTATATTCCTATGGAATCAGGATTAACAAGAACGCATTAATAATTCCCGTATAATAACCAAGCAAGGCGATTAGGTATATTCCTATCCTAACCGCAAATCCGCTCCCCTGAAGGGTTAAGATCTTGCTCTACCCAATCTTATATGCAATCTAGAATTCCCTCTCCCGAGTTCAACCCTAGATTCGTAGATAGTA
>ML402571.1:136281-160744 GCA_005239525.1 Nicotiana knightiana | reverse complement strand
TTTTGTGATGTCCGGTGTAGAATTAGGCTTGAATTGGCGAAAGTTAGTTTTTGGCGGTTTCCGATTGGCAGTGGAAAATAGGCTATCCGGGTCAGAATGGAATTTCGGCAGTTTGAGCAGTTTCATAATGTCATTTTGGAATTGTCTGCAAAGTTTTAGGTCAATCGGAGTTGTTTTGAGTAGTTTCGACATCATTGGTGGAATTTAGAAATTTCAAACTTCATATACTTGAATTCAACAAGTTTTTGGGGTTTGATGTCGTTTTTGATATTTCGAAAGCTCGACTAAGTTTGAATTATCATGCATGGTGTGTTGGTATGCTTGGTTGGTGTCCCGAGGGGTTCAGATGGTTTTGGGTGGTTAACGGGGAGTTTGGAGCATAATTGTTGTTGCTGACGTAATTGGTGCTGGTGTTTTCGCACCTCCGGAAGAGGAGCTGCAGGTGCGGGCCCGCAAGAGCGGACGAAGCTCCACAGATGAGGGCCCGCAGGAGCGTACGAAGCTCCGCAGATGCGGAAGTGCGGCACCCTTGCCTATACCCAAGAAGTTTAAAATGCCTGACGTTCCCAAATATGATGGAACAACTGTAACGACCCGGTCCGTCATTAGGTAAAAACCTGCATTGTAGCCGTTGTTATTGAATTATCAGAGGTTGGTTAATCTATTATTGATCTGTTAGAGTCGATAGGCTTGAAATCAGAATGGTTAAATGAGAATTCAGTAACTTAGTCTTTAAAAGATTGCCTTATAATGGAAAAAGTCAACTGAGAGTTGACTTATTGGGAAACAACCTCGGAATGCGGATTTTATGGCTCGAATAGTTTCGTTAGGTGATTTGGGACTTAGGAGTGTGTAGAGAATATTTTTGTGATATCCGGTGTAGAGTTAGGCTTGAATTGGCGAAAGTTAGTTTTTGGCGATTTCCGATTGGCAGTGGAAAATAGGCTATCGGGGTCAGAATGGAATTTCGGCAGTTGGAGCAGTTTTTTAATGTCATTTTTGAATTGTCTGCAAAGTTTCAGGTCAATCGGAGTTGTTTTGAGTAGTTTCGACATCGTTGGTGGAATTTAGAAATTTCAAACTTCTTATACTTGAATTCAATGAGTTTTTGGTGTTTTGATGTTTCGAAAGCTCGACTAAGTTCCAATGATCATGCATGGTGTGTTGGTATGCTTGGTTGGGGTTCTGAGGGGCTCAGGATGGTTTTGGGTTGTTAGCGGGGAGTTTGGAGTATAATTGTTGTTGCTGAAGTAATTGGTGCTGGTGTTTTCGCACCTGCGGAAGAGGAGCTGCAGGTGCGGGCCCACAAGAGCGGAAGAAGCTCCTCAGATGCGGGCCCGCAGGAGAGGACAAAGCTCCGCAGATGCGGAAGTGCGGCACCCTTGCCTATACCTAAGAAGTTTAAAATGCCTGATGTTCCCAAATATGATGGAACAACTGTAACGACCCGGTCCGTCATTACGTAAAAACCTGCATTGTAGCCGTTGTTATTGAATTATCAGAGGTTGGTTATTCCATTATATATGTGTGTCGATAGGCTTGAAATCAGAATGGTTAAATGAGAATTCAGTAACTTAGTCTTTAAAAGATAGCCTTATAATAGGAAAAGTCAACTGAGAGTTGAATTATTGGGAAACGACCTCGCAATGCGGATTTTATTGCTCGGATAGCTTCGTTAGATGATTTGGGACATAGGAGTGTGTTCGAAATATTTTTGTGATGTCCGGTGTAGAATTAGGCTTGAATTGGCAAAAGTTAGTTTTTGGCGATTTCCGGTTGGCAGTGGAAAATAGGCTATCGGGGTCGGAATGGAATTTCGGCAGTTGGAGCAAATTCGTAATGTCATTTTGGAATTGTCTGCAAAGTTTCAGGTGAATCGGAGTTGTTTTGAGTAGTTTCGGCACCGTTGGTGGAATTTAGAAATTTCACAGTTTATAGGCTTGAATTCAATGAGTTTTTGGGGTTTTGATGTTGTTTTTGATGGTTCGAAAGCTCGAATATGTTCGAATGATCATACATGGTGTGTTGGTATTCTTGGTTGGGGTCCCGAGGGGCTCGAGATGGTTTTGGGTGGTTAACGAGGAGTTTGGAGCATAATTGCGGTTGCTAAAGTAATTGGTGCTGGTGTTTTCGCACCTGCGGAAGAGGAGCCGCAGGTGCGGGCCCACAAGAGCGGACGAAGCTCCGCAAATGCGGAAGTTTGGCTAGTTGAAGGATTTCCGCAGGTGCGAGTTAATTGTGGCTTTAGGTTGAGCGCAGGTGCGTATTTGAGGTCCTTGGGGTTTTCCGCAGGTGCGCACCTGGGATCTGCAGGTGCGGGTAAATGGTCGCAGGTGCGGAACTACTGGGATTAGTTCCTTAGCATATTATAATGATATACATATGATTGTTGGTAGATTTGGAGCACTCGGAGGCCGAATTTAGAGGCAAGGGCACTGCGGAGTAGTGTATTAGCCGGTTTTGAGGTAAGTAATGCTTCCAAACTTTGAATTGAGGGTTCGAAACTCCAACTATTTGATATTTGATGTTAATTAAGGTGACGTACTTGCCAAGTGATGGGCATGCGGGCGTACACCGAATATTTGTAGCCTGGCTCATCCCATGGCACTGTCTAATGGTTATATCAGGTTGATATTTGTACTGTGAAGGTGGTATTTACCTTGAACGCAATAGAATTCATGCTAAGTATAAATGTTAAGGATTCACGTCGATATGTCCAGACCGGAACGGTCGATTATTGCTGTCTCTATTTATGATTATTGTTTTCATGTACTTAGTCCTGTTATAGTATATGTTTCATGCCTCAGTTTCGTAAGTTGCTAGTTTATTCTATATTATCATTAGGTTGGGCTGATTTTCATACGTTAGAGCAATGTGAGTGAGACTGGAAGGTACTGACTGAGTGAGGCTTGAAGCCTGGTTTTGAGATAGTTATGACCCTGGAATCATGCCTTCGTTGGCTTGATATAGCGCTTGGGCTGAAAGAAGCCCCTCCGGAGTCTTTACACCCCCAGTGAGCGCGTAGATATTGAGGGATGGATTTCCCTAGACATGGATCTTGTCCGAGTATTATGTTCCGGAGATGGATTTTCTCCGTGGGTCTTATGTTCTGGAGATGGATTTTCTCCGTGGGTCTCATGCTCCGGAGATAGATTTCTTCCATGGGTCTTATGTTCCGGAAATGGATTTCCTCCGTGGGTCTTATGTTCCGGAGATTGATCTTCTCCGTGGGGGCTGGATCAGCCTTTTTCCTCAGTACTTGGTGACTGTGTCACTTGTGTTTATGTAATATCCGGGATGGACTTCCCTGGGCCGGGAGGCTGTAGTCTAGTACTGAGTGGACCACTTTATGAGAGTTTGATTACTAAGTATACATCATTCTTGATTCTATATGAATTCGTTCTAGGATGTAGAGTTACAGACATATATTGATGCATCGTGTTTATTTCCTGATATATTACTGTCATGTCCAAGTTATATACTATTGTTCGAATTATCGGAGGTTTAGTCCGTCACTACCTCTCAACCCGTAGTTTGGTTTCGTTACTACTGAGTTGGTGTACTCATGTTAACCCCTGCACCTTGTGTGCAGATACAGGTACAACGAGTTCAGCTCTGGTCAGTGAGTAGCAGCAATTTTCATCAGAGTTGACGAGGTAGCAACTGGAGACCGTGATATCGTCTTCTCTTCCTTTTCTACCGTTGTGTTTATTTTCAAACTATGTTGGTCATTCTTTTTTTTGGTTGTATTAAGTACTAGCAGCTCATGACTATGTGACACTGGATTCGGGGTTTGTAGGAGTTGGGTTTTGATTTTTATAAACCGGTTTTCAAATTCAAACTTACTATTATTATTGATTTCAGACTTGTTAACAAGGATATTATATTGGTAATTGTATTTAGTAGATAAAATGGGTGGCTTGCCTGGTTCCACGACAGGCGCCATCACAACTCCGGAAATGGATCGTGACACTGCCTCTTTCCAAAACAATAATTCAGCCTCTTTAAATGTTCTAGGCTCATTCTCCAATAAGAAATTCACAAAATCTGGTCCAAATGAAGTAGATGTTCTTCGACGTTTACTACGTCATGGATCCTCCTGATTAAATGTACTTTATTTTTTTCTTCCCGAGGTCGTTTAGATCCTTCACCAATCGACTCACATTCCTTTTTATATGGATATATATTTTCAAAGAACTCAGCATTATCTGATTTTATAACCGTATTATTATAAATTTCGGTATTTTCTGATTTATGAAAACACAATCAACGGTATTCGGTCCTATTTTAACCCTTTTGCATTTAGGAACTTGCACTTTTGCCAAACAGCCCCACACTTTAAAATAACTCAAGTTGGGCTTCCTTCCTTTCAACGTTTCATATGAAATGGATTGTGTTTTGCTATGGGGTACTCGATTTAGTATCCGGTTAGCCATATCCCCCCCCCCACAAGTTCTGTGGCAAACCAGAACTTATCAACAATGCGTTCATCATCTCCTGTAATGAACGATTCTTTCTTTCCGCAATCCCATTGGATTGGGGCGTGTAAGGGACCGTTGTTTGATGAATAATTCCATATTCTAAACATGTTTTTTCAAAAGGGGATTCATATTCACCACCCCTATCACTTCTTATCATTTTGATTTTCTTGTTAAGTTGCGTTTCAGCTTAATTTTTGTATTGATTGAATGCGTCTATTGCTTCATCTTTACTATTAAGTAAGTAACCATAACAGTATCGAGTACTATCGTCAATAAAAGCTATGAAATACTTCTTTCCACCGCGCGATGTTATTGACTTCATGTCACAAATATCTGTGTGAATTAAGTCTAAAGGAGCTGAATTCCTTTCAATTGACTTATAAGGATTTTTAACATACTTAGATTCCACACATAATTGATATTTTCATTTGTCGCATTCGAACTTAGGCAATATTTCCAAGTTAATCATTTTGTATATGCCATAATTCATTTGACTAAACTAAGTAAGACGAAGTTGAAATTTTATTATTATTCTCAATAACCATTACATTTTGATTGAAAAGGCCCTCAGTGAGGTAACCTTTTCCTACAAACATTTCGTTCTTAAGAAGAAGTCTAGTAGAGACTAAGTTCTTCCTAATCTCGGGAACATGAAGGACGTTGTTCAAAGTCACCACCTTGCCAGAAGTCATTTTTAGAAATATCTTCCCACATCCTTCAATTTTGGCCATTGGCATTTCCCTTAGAAGGCGTCTCTTCGGGTCCAACAGGAGCATATGTAACAAAAGCTTCTGTAACTGCACAAACATGGCGATTGGCCCAGAATCAATCCACCACTCCTTAGGATTTCCCATCAGGTTGCATTCAAAAAGCATAGCACACAAGTCATCAACATCTTCGTGCTTTTCAACCATGTTTGCTTGACCCTTCTTCTTGTCTTTCTTTGGAGCACGACAATCTACAGATCTGTGTCCGACTTTTCCATAGTTGTAGCAATTTCCATTGAAACACTTCTTGCTTGGGTTGTTTTTCGATCCAGAAGCCTTCTTTCTCTTTCTGTTATTCTGAGGAGCATCCTCAATAATGTTTTCTCCCATTGTTTTTGAGTTTCCACGACCTTTCTTTTCAGCAGCTTTGTTGTCTTCTTCGATTCTCAACCAAACAATGAGATCTTCAAGGAACATCTCCTTGCGTTTGTGTTTCAAGTAATTTTAGAAGTCCTTCCACAAAGGAGGCAACTTCTCAATCATCGATGCAGCTTGGAATTCATCATTGATGACAAGATCTTCAATAAAAATTCTATTGGTAAATATAATAAATTTAACACTTTTAACATCAGTATTAATTCGAGTTATACCTTCAGCAAGGAGATCATGAATAATCACATGCAATTCCTGGACTTGGGTAATAACAAACTTGTTATCTACCATTTTGTAGTCGAAAAATTTAGCGGCAACGAATTTCTTCAATCCGGCATCTTCAATTTTGTATTTTCTTTCAAGCCCAACCCACAGTTCTTTTGACGTCTCCACATTACTATATACATTATACAGATCGGGCTCCAGTCCACTAAGAATGTAATTCTTTCATAGAAAATCAGAATGCTTCCACGCCTCAGTCTCGAGGAGACGTTCATTTTCTGGAGTTTCGTTGGGCATAACAGGAACATCTTCCTTAATGAACTTCTGTAGACTCAAATTATTCAAGTAGAAGAACATCTTCTGGTGCCACCGGTTGAAATCAATCCCGGCAAATTTTTTGGGTTTTTTTAGCCGGTGTTGGCTTGTCGATGCATTGGCAGTCACCATCGGAACAATTTGGTTTCCGTTGTTATTCGTCATTTCTGTAAAATAATGACACAAAGAAACATTTAAACAACTGGAGTAGAAAATTACGTAGATTTCATTCTCCAATGGAGTAGAAAATAGCCACGAAGGCTTTAATCTCCAGAACATTAAATATAACACAAATACAGAAAAAAAAATTCCTTAAGCTTCTTAGTACACTGTATTTGTAAAATAATATGGAGAAAATAAAATAACATATTGATCACGCCCAACTATGCCTTATAAAAAGGACTAACCGGACGTTACAAATATAATCAGAGTATTTCGCCCAGAGTTGAATCCCACAAGGAATTAACCTATCAATTATAGTTGTTAGACTCATTCGATTCTTCGTACTCAACTTCCCAAAGATTATGAATATCAATTGTTGGTGTTTCTACTAACTAAAACTAAATGAGATTAATTAAACTAGAATATAACTATTGCTGGGTTGTAAACAAATGCGAGAAAGATCTAAGGTTATGGTTTCCCCTGTTGATAGAATCCCTTCTTGTATATTTTATATAGTTTGGCCTAATTATCTCTATCAATCATGAGCACTCTTTTTACCGTAAATCTCTCCCGAGTAACTACGATAATTTACTAGACGCACTCTCCCGAGTTGCGCTAGCTATCTTTTAGTATAGATAACTTTAGATTGCACCCAAGGTATCGTTATCCCTATTCCAACATTTAAACCCTCGGTTATGGATCCCTTCTATACTTTGGGAGTGGTGTTGTTCAACAACTACCTAAATATCACTTTCTCCCGAGTAGATACACACTAAATAGGCACAACTGATTGAGGGACCTTCAATCAGCTACAACAAGAAATTAGTTGAACAACCAAACAAACTACATTCATATAACAAGATATTCATCCTCAACAGGTTCCACAAAAACCTAAGACTAAATCAGTTAGCTACTCATAATTATGCTAAAAACAACATTTGAAGAATTCATCAATAATGGTAGAAACACAAGGAAGAAAGATGAGATTTGATGCCTAATTGTCCTCCTTGCCTCTTGCCTTTTGCTTTTCTTGAAAAATACTTTAAACCCTGACGATCCTCTCTTTTGGGCGAGTTGAACCTTATATAGGTTAAGTGGATCCCAAGCTTCCAAGTTTACCCCTGAAAAATAACGTGTGTGAACTGGACTAGCGCGGCCGAGCTAGTGAAAGTGCTACTGGCCACGCTAATGGCTATGTGTACTGCCTCGGATCGCTGGGCTAGAATATAACTGTTGCTGGGTTGTAAACAATGTGAGAAAGATTTAAGGTTATGGTTTCCCCTGTTGATAGAATCCCTTCTTTTATATTTCATATAGTTTGGCCTAATTACATATATCAATCATGAGCACTCTTGTTACCATAAATCTCTCCCATGTAATTATGACAATTTACTAGACGTACTCTCCCGTGTTACGCTAGCTATCTTTTAGTATAGATCACTTTAGATTGCACCCAAGGTATCGTTATCCCTAATCCAACCTTTAAACCCTCAATTATGGATCCCTCTTATATTTTGGGAGTGGTTTTGTTCAACAAGTACCTAAATATGCACTCTCTCCCGAGTAGATACACACTAAATAGGCACAACTGATTAAGGGCCCTTCAATCAACTACAACAACAACTTAGTTGAACAAATAGAGATTAAAACCAAGCAAACTATATTCATCCTCAACAGGTTCCACCAAAACCTTAGACTAACTAATTTAGCTACTCATAATTATGCTAAAAACAACAGTAGAAGAATTCATCAATAATGGTAGACACAAGGAAGAAAGATGAGATTTGATGCCCAATTGTCCTCCTTTCCTCTTGCCTTTTGCTTTTCTCGAACAAGACTTTAAACCCTGATGATCCTCTCTTTTGGGCGAGTTGAACCTTATATAGGTTAAGTGAAATTGTCCCAAGCTTCCAAGTTTACCCCTGAAAAATAACGTGTGCGAACTGGACTAGCGCGGCAACGCTAGTGAACGCGCTACTGGACGCTCTAATGGCTACGTGTACTTCCTCTGATCGCTGGGCTAGCGCGGTCGCTCTAGTGGGTGTGCTAAAGCCGCGCTAATGGGCCTTCATTATGCCTCAAACACCTGGGACTAGTGCGGCCGCGCTAGTGGACGCGCTAGTGGACTAGTAGTCTGCCTTAGCGGTTTTCTTCCTTCTTTTCGCACGCTAGAACTCTAAGGGGCCTTTTTCCTTCAATTTGGATCCAAGAGCCATTCTAGGTCCTCATAAGCACACTTTTCTCCTGCGAAACATAAAATCCCCAATTAGAGACATTTTAACATCATCTAACATTCCTAGCATAATGAAGTTGGAGTATAAATAGACGCTAAACTACATGAATCTAGCCTATTATTAACACCCCACACTTAAATCCTTTCTAGTCCTCGAGCAATCCACCCTAGTCTACAAAGGTCCTTTCACTAAGCATTTCCCTAACGTGTCACACCACGAACATATTACAAGAGTTATACGAAGGAATGTATCATCTAAGCCTCAAAAGTCGACTCTCACGTGTCGTGCAATGTTCATACTTCCTCAATTTACTCTATACAGAGGTCAAGACTTACCTTTCTGTCATGAATAAAGTTCCCTTACCTCACACACGAGAGTAGCTCCACAAGAATGATATTAAAAACAAGTCAGGACTCAAAGAGAAAGAATTAACTCACTCTCGGAAAGAACATTCATATGACACAACGTTGCACCATAGGCTTACCCGTAGTGTAATACTCTACTAATCGAGCCCATTCAGTCTAAGATCAATTAGGTCTTCATTTGGTTGTAATGTAGGCTAAGGGACGAATATGATATATTTAGATATAGTGACTAACCTCCCAAATTACTTTTCTTTATATTACCCCCAAATTTACTTAGGTGCAATTATATCACTTCACCAGTTATCAAGGACTGCATTTATTCATTGTCCTTTTCTCTCTTTTTTTTTTAAACTTTGCACCTTTCTTTTTATTTCTTTGATTCAACTCAAAAACCAAACCACCACCCCCACACTTTGACTTTTACATGTTCTCTAGCAATTTTAACTGCTCATGAGAGGTAAAGGGTTCAAACAGATGGCTTTTCAAACAATTGGGTAAGGTTTGTAATGAGGTTGCCAAAGAAACAGGCCTATAAGCTCAAAGGGGTTAACTATGATAGATTCCAATCAGATGGGTATACTTTATATTTTGCTTAACAAGGAAATACCAATGTCACTTCTAAAACTGAACGAAGCTACTATTTCGCTTTGCAAACAGACAGGGCAAGTTCTAGGAATCGAATGTGGAGCATAGAATACAATGCAATACGCCTTACACACATATGGCACATGACTCACTCCATATTGGTTTATCAATACACTCTCACCGAGTTTTCAAGTTAGTTACAACATACAAATTTAAGGCACTCCACATGAATCAACAACTGAGCCTACGCGTCACATTCTAGGGTCTTTGGTGTTCGGGTGTAACAATACTAAGGGATGTTTTTCCTGTTTCAGCACATAACCCAAAAATACCTAACCACTAAAACAACAAAATAATAAAAAAAATTAACTACACCCAGTTCAAGCAAAACCCTTGGAAAAGAACTGCGGTCAAAAGAAAAACCAATAGGGAGTTGCTACACTACCTAAATAAAACAAAATCTTTTTGGTGTTTTCTTTAGAGTAACTTCTCTCAAGAAAACTGTCCAAGAGATCCGTCGTCAGGAAGAGTCCACTATATTTTTTTATTTTTTATGGTCGACTTAGACCCTCAAGAATTCCGTCAAAAAGGGGTCGACTTAATTAGTTATACTACTACTAGAAATCAGAAAATAAAAACAAAAGCCACAAAACTCAACAAAAGCAACAATTAACAATCAGTTCATATGTATGTACATATACAAGGGAGCATTCCCCCACCCCACACTTAAGATGAAGACGTGTCCTCATGACTATCAAAATAAACAAAGAGACGTAAGGGGACTTCCCTGAAATCTCAGTCCTAGTCGGAGACTGTCCCTGGGTCCACCTGACATGCACGACCTAGGGCATGCAGCCATCCCATAATCTTCTTTTCGGATTTCCTCTGTTGGGCAGCCATTGCGCCAACCCGCGTACTCAGGTCAGCGACTGAGGTGCACAGCCCAGCCATGTCCTGTTCTAGGTGGTCCATTCTCTATCCCTGACTGGCCCTAGACGGGCCTGCAACTTGGGCAGCCTGCTCCTGAGTGGGCTGCGCCTCCTCCTCATCCTCTTGCTCATCATCCTCAAAAGCCTCATCAGAATCATTCTCCACCTCATCATCATCAACTGCCATCCACCGCCAAGTTTCCTGGTACCCCAGCTGCAAGGCATAATCGAGTGACAAGAGATGGGAAAAAAGCCATAAATTTTAACTTTACTGCGGACGAACATCTCCTCATGCATGAGCTTGGCCACGTCAAATTCGTGGCCTGTTATAAAGCACCAAATCAAACACCCACGAGGAATGTTCACCTACGAGGTGTTGTGGGATGGGACTAAGCGATTGTTGATCAGGTGGAGCATACATTTTGCTTCAAAGGTGAGGGTTGAAGAGTGAAACTTCTGCCCATACTTGTTCCACTTTATATATGCGCTTGGGACACAAATGGTTGGGAGGAACGTTCCCCACTGAGTATAGTTATATGCCTCATAGCTATCCTCGTACTTATCCACGGGGCCTTGCAGCCGGTAAAACTTCTGAATGGCCTCCTCATAGGCGTTCACCCGCTTCATCCTCACTGTTACCACATGATTCTTGTGTTCCGTGCAGTTAACATAAAAATCCATCACTATCATGGCATTAGCCTCATCGGGCTCCTCAAAGAACACATCTAATATCCTCCGCATCAACTCATTATACATTCTTTGGAATTAACATCGGAGTGAGTCTGTGTCTATGCCACGTTCAGGTATGGCCGCCTTTGATTCTTTCGCCGCAAACTTTTCCTGGGCTTTAGCAGATACAAACTTTTTGCTATTGAAAGGCCTAGTGTCAGGTGCTCCTTTTTCTCGTCTACCCGAGGAAGAACTTGCTTGTCTGCCGGAAGACGATCTGGTGTCATGACGCTTTTGAGAGGGTGCCATTGTACCTACAATAAGGACATTATTAGCGCAGCACCACTAGGTGACCCAACTGTGGTTACTCAGACTTCACTTCACAATTGGTCACAATAATTTCCCTTCAGTGGGGCATTTACACAAACACTTGGTGGGCAATATTCATCGGAGCCCCCAATTAATCAAGTTGAAACTCCAATCACCACCATAATGTCCCAACTTCACCCAACTAAATCAAGGAATAGAACACCCCCAAATACCATCACCCACAAGTACTACACATACACTACCAATTACTTCTACTAAACAAGAAGAAAAACTACTACATTCAAAAATGGAAAAAGACTACAAAAATAGAAGAAAAAAAAATTAGTAAAGAAAACACATACATGTGTGTTAAAGGAGTGAAAAGTGGAGGATTGGGTTATGGTTGGAGTGAGCAAGAAACTTGGGGTGTGTGAGTACTTGGGTATATGTGGGGAGAGTTTTTGTGGAAGAAGAAGAGAAAAGAAGAAGAGGAGTTTCTTTGAGAAGTGGGTATGGGAGATGTGGGAGAGGTGGGTTAGGGTTGGGTAATTAGAAAAGGTAAAGTTCAATAAACTAAAAAAAGTAAAATAAAATAAAAAAACTTACCTGGTGCACGACGGGACTAGCACGGTTAGTAGCGCGCCCATAGCGCGACCGCACTAGTGGCGACATAACATATGGCCATATGCGCGATCACTAGCGCGTCCGCGCTAGTGGCGTCGATCCAAGACAGAAAAGTGGCCTATTAGCGCGACCACTAGCTTGAGTCTACCCTCGCCCGCACACACCTGCATATGTTAGTGCTTACAACAATTCAATTACTCATCCCTTACACTATAATAATTGCACATTGGGTTGCCTCCCAACCAGAGCCTTAGTTAATGTCGTGGAACGACAATTACAACAAATCAATGGGTTGCCTCCCATGAAGCGCTTGATTTAACTTCGTGACACAATGCAGAATGAGCGCATTTAAGGCTAGCTCAACCTCTTAGGTCCAGTGAGATGCATCACAGACACTTCCTTGTTCTCGTCCATACCCACATACGGTTTCAATATATGCCCATTAACTTTGAAGGTGTGGGAATCTTTTTCATAACCAATCTCTACAGCACCTGAGGGAAACACTTCGACCACATGAAATAGTCTAGACCATCTTGAGTTTACCCGGAAACCGTCTCAATCTTGAGTTATAGAGCAGCACCATATCTCCAGGTTTGAAGTTTCGATCCACAATGCTCTTGTCGTGTACCCTCTTCATTCTTTCCTATACAACCTCGTACTTTCAAAGGAAAGATACCTGAATTCCTCTAGCCTATGTAGTTCGGTGACTCGACTTGTGCCCGCAGCATCAAGGTCCATATTTAACTGTTTCAGTGCCCACCAAGCTCGATGTTCCAGTTCTACCGGCAGGTGACAGGCCTTCCCGAACACCAACTTGTACAGTGACATACCAATTGGCATTTTGAGTTAGGCCTAGAGTGCATCATCCGGCTTTTTCGCCCGATCAATTCTTGTGGCGTTTATAGTTTTCGTCAGCACACTCTTTATTTCTCGATTTGACACCTCTGCCTGTCCACCTGTCTGAGGGTGATATGGGGTTTCCACCTTGTGGCGCACGTAGTACTTTGCTAACAGCTTCTCGAAGGCACGATTGTAGAAATGGGTGCCACTGATGATGGCCCTTGGGGTTCCAAAGCGGGTGAATATATTCTTCTTCAAGAACCCCACCACCACTCGTGCATCATTGGTGGGGAGTTCTGCAGCTTCTACCCATTTGGACATATAGTCTATAGAAACAAGCATGTATTTATTGCCGTAGGAGCTGACAAAGGGACGCCGAAGTCAATCCCCCATACATCAAACACCTGAACCTCTTGAATCGGGTTCATGGGCATCCCATGACGACGGGGTATGTTCCCCGTCCTTTGACATTCATCACATCCCTTCACCCATTGGTGTGCATCCTTGAACATAGTTGTCCAGTAGAATCCGGCGTCCAGAACTTTAGCCGCTGTTCTGACTCCTCCAAAATGCCCTCCATATGTTGATGTGTGACATGCCTGCAAAACAAAAAATTGATCTATCTCGGGGACACACCTCCGGATCATATTGTCAATACAAATTCTAAACAGGTAAGTTTCATCCACTAATAATTGCGGCAGTCACGATAAAACTTTTTCTTTTGAGCAGCTGAGAGTTCATAGTGCTCTATACCACTTGCCAGGTAGTTTGCAATATATACATACCATGGAACTTCCTCCATGCTTGTGGCGAGTAGTTACTCGTCTGGAAAGGTTTCAAGAATATCCTCTGCTTCTACTGCACTTTCAGCTCCTTTAAGTCATGACAGATGATCCGCGACTTGATTTTTTGTGCCTTTACGGTCATGGATCTCTAGATCAAATTCTTCCAGTAGCAACACCCAACGAATAAGACGCGACTTGGATTCCTTTTTCTCAATCAAATACCTGAGGGAAGCATGGTCAGTGTAAACAATTACCTTAGAGCCGATCAGGTATGATATGAACTTATCGAAGGCAAACACCATTTCCAGTATCTCTTTTTCGGTCACAATGTAGTTCAGCTGAGCTCCACTCAATGTACTACTCGCATAGTAAATTGGGTGCATTGTATTTTCCTTCCGCACTCCCAACACTGATCCCACTGCGTAGTCACTGGCATCACACATGAGCTCGAATTGTTGCTCCCAGTCGGGGGCAAGAATGATTGATGTCGTGACTAACCTCTTTTTCCGCTCCTCAAAACCTACCTGTAGTCATTAGAAAACATAAAAGGGTTATCTTTTTCGAGCAACTTACACAGGGGGTTGGAGATTTTGGAGAAGTCTCTGATGAAACGCCGGTAAAACCCGACATTCCCAAGGAAGCTCCTTATTGCTTTAACCGATGTGGGAGGTCGGAGCTTTGCTATAACATCAACTTTAGCACGATCCACCTCAATTCCTTTTCTTGACACCAAGTGCCCCAAGATTATCCCCTTTTTGTACCATGAAATGGCACTTCTCCCAATTAAGCACAAGGTTCGTCTCAATACATCACTTCAGCACTTGGGTCAGATTTGCTAGGCACTCATCAAATGAATTTCCCACCACTGAGAAGTCATCCATGAACACCTCCATTATATCCTCGACCATGTCAGTGAATATGGCCATCATGCACCTCTGAAACGTGGCAGGTGCATTGCATAAGCCAAAGGGCATCCTTCTGAAGGCAAAAATCCCGTAGGGACATGTTAATGAGGTCATGAAGACTGTCTTCCGGGGCAATGTAAATTTGGTTGTACCCCGAGTACCCATCCAGAAAACAAAAATGAGATATCCCTGCCAGTCTATCGAGCATCTGATCGATGAGGGGAAGTGGGAAGTGATCTTTCCGGGTGGCTAGATTCAACTTTCTGTAGTCCATGCAAATTCTCCAGCATGTGACGGTTGTTGTAGATATCAGCTCATTGTTGTCATTTTTTACAACCGTCATGCCACGCTTCTTAGGAACACATTGCACCGGGATAACCCAGTTGCTGTCAGAGATGGGGAAAATGATTCCCGCATCCAACCACTTTATAATTTCCTTCTTTACCACTTACTTCATGTTTGGTTCAACTGCCTTTGGTGTTCCCTGGAAGGTTTGTGACCCTCTTCCAGCAGGATTTTGTGCATACAGTATGCCGGGCTGATCCCCTTTATGTCTGCCATGGTCAATCTAGTGGAAGTCTTACACTCAGTGAGTACCTGTAAGAGCTGTTTTGCCTGCACATCTAACAAACTGGATGAGATAATAACAGGTAAAGTAGAGTTGGGTCCTAGAAACGCGTACCTGAGATGGGCTGGCAATGACCTCAATTCCAGCTTGGGTGGTTCTTCAAGCGATGGCTTGGCTGGCAGAGTTTCTCTCTTTTCTAAGTGTAGGTGCTCGAATTCCAGTGACCTCGGCGGCATGCCTTTGCCCTCAAGAGCAAACACCCATTCTGCCAATTCTTCCCCATTTTTCGCATCCAAATTCATCCAAATTGGCGAATTCACTTGGTCGCCTCATGGATTTATACACATTATATGTAATTTCCTCGTTGTTCAATCTCATCTTAAACTCCCCAGTTTCACAATCAATGAGGGCTCGCCCTGTGGACAAGAATGGCCTTCCCAAAATTATGGGAATCTCCTCATCCACTCTGCAGTCCAGTATCACAAAATCTGCAGGGAACACAAACTTCCCTACCTGCACCAATACGTCATCAAGAATGCCTGACGGTCTCTTTGCCGCCCTGTCTGCTAGCTGCAACAACGTAGGGGTTGGTCTAGCTCTACCAATCCCCAACCTCTTGTAGATGGCCAAGGGCATAATATTAATGTTGGCCCCTAAATCACAAAGTGCCTTGGCAAAGGCAAAGTTACCAATGGTGCAGGGAATGGTGAAACCCCCTGGGTCAGACAGCTTTTCCGCAATTGGTCGGGTAACAACGGCACTGCAGGTCTGAGTAAGGGTCACTGTGGCCAAGTCTTGGAAGTCGAATTTTTGGGACATCAAGTCCTTCATCATTTTGGTATAACCAGGCATCTCGTTCAGAGCATGAATAAAAGGAATATTTACCTATATTTGTTTCAACATATCCAAGAACTACTAATACTGCTCATCTTTCTGGTACTTGGCCAGCCTCTGTGGGAATGGTGTTGGAGGTCTCTTCTTCCCAATGATTTGGGAATTTTCTTTGTTAGACACTACCTCTATCACCGGTTCTTGGGTTGTCTCAGCCTCAACTTACGTGCTGGGTTCTTCCTCGGTAGGCTGCACTGTCACCTCAGTCTGTTTTGTTAAATCATCAAATTCAATGGGCACTGGTACCAGTGTCTCAGCCTATCTGCTTTCCCGAGCTCTTTCCTGCTCCAAGTCTAAGTCCCTGCCATTTCGTAGACTCAGCGCCATTAGCTGCTTTGGACCCTGATATTTATGATTTACCTGAGTGTCAGCAGGCAATGTCCCAAGAGGACGATTATTCAAAGACATCGATATCTGGCCCATTTGCACTTCAATATTTTTTATAGCTGGCCCATGTGCATCTACTCTCTCACTTATTTTTGCAGCTGACCCAATAACCTGCTGTATCATTGCTTTAAGTCTTGAAAACTCATCTTCCTGTCTCCCACTGTGTTGTTGTTGAGGGGGGTGATAAGAATGCTGCTGATTCTGATTCTGATTATTGTACCCCTGCGGCCTTTGGTAAGGTGCCACATTACCCTGAGGTCGCATGGCTCCCATGTTTCCACTGTTGTGCTGCTGTTGAACTGGCCTGTATGGTTGATTTTGTTGGTCCCAATTTTGTCCACCCTATCGCTGACCCCCATAATTTGACACATAGTTCATATTTTTCAGGGTAGTGATGATGATCACATTCACCATTCCACTGATTACCAAGTGGCTGACTAATGCAAGATGTGCATAAGCCCCAATTAGTTGTATCCACAATATGTACCTGCTGCTTTTGCCCTGACTCCACCTTTTTGGTTAGTATGCTCATCTGTTTTATCAAGGTGGCCATATTTTCAGCAAGATTGTTGGATGGATCGAAGGGCACTGAGTGAACTACCGGAGTAATGGGTCCATTCCTGGTTGTACACCCCAAATTCTGCACCATTTTATCAAGCATGATCTGGCTTCCTCTCCACGTTTTGCTCAAGAATGCTCCACCAGCTGAAGCATCTACATTTGCCTTTGCAGTATCCGCCAGACCCATATAGAAACGCTGCCCCAGCATCTGCTCTTGAATACCATGGTGCAGACAGATAACCAACATTCCTTTAAATCGTTCCCATGTTTCCCGCAATGTTTTAGTTCGCTTCTGTCTGAGGCTCAAGATTTCATCAATTTGTTGAGTTGTCCTCTTGGGTGGATGGAATTTGTTCACGAACTGCTTAACTAACTCCTTCTATGTGGTAATGGAATTAATGGGGAGCGAGTTTAGTCAAGTTTGGGATGCTCCTGTCACTAAGAATGGAAACAACAGCGGTTTTATTGCTTCCTGAGTGACGTTTGGCTGCCTCTGAGTTTTGCAAATCGACAGGAGATTCTTCAAATGTTGTTGGGGATCCTCAATGTATGACCCCGAAAATAGTCCCCGGTTCTGCAAACAGTGCAACATATTGTTTGTAATCTGAAAGGACTTAGCCTGTATCTGAGGGACTACTATTGCAGTGGCCAAATTCTTCACTGTGGGTGGTGCCCAGTCATATAAGGGAGCCTCTGGCACAAGAGGTGCCACTATCTACGCAACTGGGTCTACCACGTCATCCCCATTATTGTTCCTGTTGTTTACATCTTCCATGTCGGGTTCAAGTTGTTCAATTGATGGTTGTTGTTTGCTTTTCCTGTAGGCTCGATTCAAGGCCTTGAAAAATTTCTCGGGGTCTGATAAGGCTTCAAATACTTCACTAGTTCTCGATGAGTTTCTAGGCATGCATCTGTATAACCAAGTTAGCAAACGTTAAAATTTCAACATATAGATCAAAATTGAAGAAAATTGACTATATTTAAGAATTATGTATTTCTTCAAACTGTAATTGATAACACCGTTAATCCCCTGGAAACGACACCAAAATTTTATCATGCCCAACTATGCCTTATAAAAAGCACTAAGCAGACGTTGTAAACATAATCTGAGTATTTCGCCAGAGTCGAATCCTACAAGGAATTAACCTATCAATTATAGTTGTTAGACTCACTCGATTCTTCGTACTCAGCTTTCAAAAGATTATGAATATCAGTTGTTGGTGTTTCTACTAACTAAAACTGAATGAAGTTAATTAAACTAGAATATAACCATTGATGGGTAGTAAACAAATGCGAGAAAGATCTAAGGTTATGGTTTCCCCTGTTGATAGAATCCCTTCTTGTATATTTCATATAGTTAGGACTAATTATCTCTATCAATCATGAGCACTCTTGTTACTGTAAATCTCTCCCGAGTAATTACGACAATTTACTAGACGCACTCTCCCGAGTTACGCTAGCTATCTTTTAGTATAGCTCACTTTAGATTACACCCAAGGTATCGTTATCCCTAATCCAACATTTAAACCCTCGGTTATGGATCCCTCCTATACTTTGGGACTGGTGTTGTTCAACAACTACCTAAATATCACTCTCTCCCGAGTAAATACACACTAAATAGGCACAGCTGATTGAGGGACGTTCAATCAACTACAACAAGAAATTAGTTGAACAACCAAACAAACTACATTCATATAACAAGATATTCATTCTCACCAGGTTCTTCAAAAACCTTAGACTAAATAAGTTAGCTACTCATAATTATGCTAAAAACAACATTAAAAGAGTTCATCAATAATGGTAGAAACACAAGGAAGAAAGATGAGATTTGATTCCCAATTGTCCTTGATGCGTGGCTAGAATTCATGGTTTAACACGTTATGTGCCTTACATTTTATGTGCGTTAATGATAAAAATACACTTTTTATGTGCATAATGGATTCTATTTCATGTGTAGGTGAATTGGAGATGGAAGCCGAGCTAAATGGATGCAAATACGTCAAAAATACGCAATAGTGTCGAAAAGGAGCAACCTGGGCTATAGTGGGGCGTTTTGTCCTTAAAGCCAGTCCTAGCTTGGATATAGTGGGGCGTTAGACCCATAAAGCCAGGCCTAGCCTGGTATAATGGGGCGTTTTGGGCTTAACGCCTGGGTCTCGGGTCCGGTCAATTCCGGGTTTTGAAGGTTTTAAGTGTTTCCCGATTTGAATAGAAGTCTCCTACATGTTTAGGGTTTATCCCAAACATATAAATAGACCCAAAAACACAACTTGAAGGGAGGAAGCCATTGAAATGAAGAAAAACCTATGGATTACTACTCAGTGAAGCAAACATTGATCTTTATAGCTCTTATTTATTATTTTGTAGTTCAATTATTCAAGTTATTTTAGAATTGATTCTTATGAACATGAGTAGCTAATTTTCTTAATCTAAGGTTTTTGTGGAACCCGTTGGGGGATAAAATTATTGTGATATTAATATAGTTTTGATTGGTTGATTAATCTCTATTTGTTCAACTACGTTCTTGTTGTAGTTGATTGGAGGGCCCTCAATTAGCTGTTCCTATTTATTATGTATCTACTTGAGAGAGAGTGCATATTTAGGTAGTTGTTTGAACAACATCACTCCCAGAGTATAGACGAAAGTCATAACCGAGGGTTTAGAGGTTGGATTAGAGATAACGATACCTCGGGTGCAATCTAAAGTGAACTGTAATGCAATCTAGCTAGCGTAACTTGAGAGAGTGCGTCTAGTAAATTATCATAATTACTTGAGAGATATTTATGGTAGATAGAGTGTTCATGATTGATAGAGACAGCTAATCAAATTATAAGAAGTATCCGAGAAGGAAGTTCACCAACGGAGGAAACCATAGCCTGAGACATTTATCATAATTGTTTACAACACATTGTTAGTAATTGTTAGTTATTATTATTGTCAGTAGAATTAGTAAAACATCACCAATTTATATTAAAAAGTCTTGAGAGAATTGATTGAGTAAAAGTTGTGTATTCTAAAGACTTGATTGATACGTAAATTCCCTGTGGGATCGACTCTGGGCATAATACCCCGGATTATATTTGCAACACTCACTTAGTCTTTTATAAGACATAGTTGAGCANTTGCTAACGTGTTGCAGGTGCATGCCTAGAAACTCATCGAGGACTGGTGAAGTAGTTGAAGCCTTATCAGACCCCGAGAAAGTTTTCAAGGCCCTAAACCGGACCAACCGGAAAAGCAAACATCAACCACAAATTGAACAAATTGAAACCGACATGGAAGATCCACACAAACGGAACAATAATGGGGATGATGTGGTAGACCCAGTCGCTCAAATAGAGGCAGAGGCTCCCTTATATGAATGGGCACAACCCACAGTTGAGAATTTGGCCACTGCGATACTGGCCCCTCAGATACAGGCCGAGTCCTTCCAGATAACAAATAATATGTTGCACTTATTGCAGAACAAAGGGGTATTCTCAGGGTCATACATCGAAGACCCCCAGCAGCATTTGAAAAACATCCTGTCAATTTCCAAAACACAGAGGCAGCCAAACGTCACTCAGGAGGATATAAAACTGCTGTTGTTTTAATTCTCAGTGACTGGCGCTGCCCAGACTTGGCTAAACTCACTCCCCATCAATTCCATTACCACATGGGAGGAGTTAGTCAAACAGTTCGTGAACAAGTTTCATCCACCCAACAAGACTGCTCAACAAATTGATGAAATCTTGAGCTTCAGACAGAAACCAGTTGAAACACTGCAAGAGACATGGGAACGATTTAAGGGGACGCTGGTTATCTGTCCACATCATGGTATTCCAGAGAAAATATTGGGGCAGCATTTTTATTTGGGTTTGGTTGATACTGTAAAAGCAAATGTTGATGCTTCGGCTGGTGGAGCATTCTTGAGCAGAACGTGGAGAGATAGTCAATTCTTACTTGATAAAATGGCATAGAATTCAGGATGGACAAAAAGGAATGCACCCATTACTCCTATAGTTCACTCAGTGCCATTTGATCCATCTAATACTATTGCAGAGAACGTGGACACCTTGATAACACATATGAGTATACTTACTAAGAAGGTGGAGAAATCAGGACAAAAACAGCAAGTACACATTGTAGACACAACCAATGGGGGCTTATGCACATCTTGCATTAGTCAACCATTTGGTAATCACTGGAATGCAGAATGTCATCACCCTCCTTATCCAGAAAATATGAATTATGTGTCGAATTATGAAAGCCAGAGACAAGGGGGGCAGAACTGGGGTATGCACGTTCAACCATATAGACCACCCCACCAACAGTAGAACAATGGAAATATGGGTGTCAGGGGAAAACAAGGTAATGCAGCACCGTATCAGAGGCCACACGGTTATAACCATCAGAATCAACAACAAGCATACTACCCTCCTCATCATCAACAGGGAGGAAAGCAAGAAGATGAGTTTTCTAGGTTATAAGCTATGATGCAGCAGGTTATTGGGTCAAATTCCAAAATCAGTGAGAGAGTAGATGTACATGATGCATCTATTAAAAATATTGAAGTACAGTTGGGCCAGATATCTATGGTAGTGAACAATTGTCCTCCTGGAACTTTACCTGCAGATACTCAGGTAAATCTTATGGACCAGGGCACAAGGCAGCTGATGGCAGTGACTCTCCGCAGTGGCAGAGACTTAAACTTGGAATTGGAGAGAGCTCATGAAAGCAGACAGGCCGAGACACTGGTACCCATGCCGATTGAACTTGATGATTCAACAAACTTGACCAAGGTAACAATGCAACCTACTGAAGGAGAACCCAGTGCACAGAGTGAGACTGAAGAAGAAGTGGAGATAGCCCAGAAGCCGGTAGTTGAGGTGGTGGCTGAGAAAGAAAAGTCCCAAATCACTGGGAAAAAGAGACTGCCAGCTCCATTCCCTCAGAGGCTGGCCAAATACCAAAAGGATGAACAGTACAAAAAGTTCTTGGACATGATAAAGCAAATATAGGTAAATATCCCATTGATTGATGCGTTTAAGGAAATTCCTGGTTACGCTAAAATGATGAAGGACTTGATGTCCAGAAAAGTTGACTTCCAAGATCTGGCTACTGTCACCCTTGCTCAGACTTGTAGTGCGGTGGTGATGCGCCCTATTATTGAAAAGTTGTCTGACCGAGGGAGTTTTACAATTCCTTGTACCATTGGAAACTTAGATTTCACCAAAGCTCTATGTGACTTGGGGGCCAACATTAATCTGATGCCGCTGGCCATATATAAAAGACTGGGAATTGGTAGAGCCAGGCCCACCTCTATGCTGCTACAACTTGCTGATAGGACGGTGAAGAGACCGTCGGGTATTCTGGATGATGTTTTGGTGCAAGTGGGGAAGTTTGTATCTCCTGCTAATTTTGTGATATTAGACTACAAAGTGAATGAGTAAATTCCCATAATCTTGGGAAGGCCATTTTTGGCCACAAGCAGAGCTCTTATCGATTGTGAGGCTGGTGAACTTAAGATGAGGCTCAATGATGAAGAAATCACTTTCAACATGCAGAAGTCTATGATGCGACCTATTGAGTTCGCCAACTTCTCTCTTATTGATGCGGTGAATGTGATCTCAGAAAAAGATGATGCATCCCTGACTATTGGGGACCCTTTGGATGAATGTTTGATGAATTTAGATGATATGAACGGTCAAGAGCTGGCAGATTGGGTTTTAGCACTTGAGGAAAAAGGTGTATGGCCAAAGGCTCTCGAGTTTGAGTCACTATACGTAGAGGAAAGAGAGAACCCGCTGGCCAGGCCATCTATTGAAGAACCACCTAGGTTGGAACTGAAATCGGAGGATGCTGATGTGGTAGAAAAGATACTAGAGTTAACCAAGGACATCGAGGATACATACTTTGTTGAATCTAGTGTCGTTAGTGTTGAGGATGTTGGTACACACTCCAACCATTGTTTCACATTGTGTTTGGATGATGATATGCAAATAGAGTTATCCGAATCACTTGAGAAGTTGAGGGATAAAGAACAAGATGCCTACATTCTGGAATTCTTCTTGCCAGAAAGTAGGGAGTACATATTTCGTCGAAAGGCCAAGAAGCGCAGATTACTACATTGTTTTATTGGGCCAGGCAGATTTGTTCCACCACCCAAGGAGCATGATCATAGAGCATATTCAGAACTTGGGATCCAATTTATAAGTTCAAGGTGGAGGCATAAAGCTATTAACGCATTTACTCGAAGGAGCATGGAAAGTAAAAACTAATGGAAAGGATGTCGACGCTATGTGAGCAGGGAGTTTCTTGCACCTTACTTTTATTTCTTGTTTTATCTATATGTGATGCACTGAGGACACTGCATGATTTAAGTGTGGGGTGTTGTATATATTTGTTGTGCTTTGTTGTGTTTAGTGTGCTTTTTTGTTAGTAGTTTTAGCTTTTCTTGTTGGTATGTTTTTTTTAAAGTAGAACAAAGCAGAAAAATTTAATTAGAAATATGTGGACTCTTCCTGACGATGGATCTCCTAGACAGTTTTCTTGAAGGAAGTAAGTCTAGAGAAAATACCAAAAAGATTTTTTGTTTTAAGTAGTGTAGTAACTCCCCCTTGGTTTTTCTTTGGACCACGGTTCTTTTCCAAGGGTTTTTAACTGAACCGGGTGTAGGTAGTTTTTAGTTTTTAGGAGTAGGAATCACATGGTTGATTGCTTAATAGTAGCAATATCTCGAAACGTGCTAATGCCTTGAGAATAGTCAGTACTATGTTGTGACGCTTAGGCTCAATTTTTTGACTCTAGGATAAATACCTTAAATCAGAAATTCTTAAGAGTTGCTTAACTGCTTTGACTGGAGTGTCCTGATAGATCCAATCCTGAGTGAGCTATGTCCCAAGTGTGTATGAGGTTTGTATGTTATTTTGTACATTGCATTTGATGTCTAGAACTTTCCCCGTGTGTGTGCAAAGTGAAATAGAAGTTTTGTTCAGTCTTGGAAGTGATATAGGCATTTCTTTGTTGAGCCAGCTATCTATATTTTACCCACCTAATTGTTATGTATCGTAGTTAACCCCGTTGAGCCTATAATCCTGTTTCTTTGGCAACCACATTACAAGCCATACCCCTTTGTTTGAATCGATCATATATTTGAACCTTGTCACCTCTCGTAAGCACTGAAAAAGTGATGAAATATGGAAAATTTAAAGTGTGGGGTGGTAGGTTGGTTTTTGAGGGGAATAATTGAAATAAGGAGAAAGGTGCACTGTTTGTAAAAGTAGACTTGTGAAAATAAAAGAGAAAAAGAAGAAAAAATAAATAAATAAATAAAATAAACAGTTGTATTGTTGTGAAAGAAAAATATATGTGGTGACTATTAATGTAATTGTGCTTAAAAAAGTATGGGGTAATACCATTGGTGTGAACGTGGAGTTTGGCTTATTATAAGTTTGAGGTTGAGCGCTAAAGTATATGTATTAAAGTGCTTAGGGAGGTGTAGTCACTCTTA
>ML402571.1:4505-136071 GCA_005239525.1 Nicotiana knightiana | reverse complement strand
TATTTCTGAGAGCGAGTGAATTCTTTCTATCTTGAGTTCCTAAGTGTTCTTAAAATTTTATTGTGTGTGGAACTAGCTCTTTGATTTGGTGAGGGCACATGATTCATGAAGTAAAGGTAATGTGGTTGACCTCTAAATTAGAGTAGTGAGTGGATTGTGAATAAAGCATGGTATATGTGAGTCGACTATTGAGGTGAGGATGTCACACCTCTTTGATTGAAATGTTTTAAAAATTCTTGGTATAACGTGCTAAGGGATTTGCTTAATAAGTTGTGTACATGAGTGTAGTTTGATTTTTCAAGGACGAGCAAATGTTTAAGTGTGGGGTATTGATGCGTGGCTAGAATTCATGGTTTAACACGTTATGTGCCTTACATTTTATGTGCGTTAATGATAAAAATACACTTTTTATGTGCATAATGGAGTCTATTTCATGTATAGGTGAATGGAAGATGGAAGCCGAGCTAAATGAATTCAAATACGTCAAAAATACGCTCAAGAGTCGAAAAGGAGCAACCAGGGCTATAGTGGGGCGTTTTGGCCTTAAAGCCAGGCCTAGCCTAGCTATAGTGGGGCGTTAGACCCATAAAGCCAGAACTAGCCTTGCTATAGTGGGGCGTTAGACCCATAAATCCAGGCCTAGACAGTGAAGCGTAATGAAGTTGGAGTATAAATAGACACTAAACTACGTGAATCTAGCCTATTTTCACATATATAAAGAAATAAAAAGAAATAGAATTTAATTCGAGCCCACTGAATTTACTGTGTTTCCTTAAGGAATTTAACCCTAAAGGTCATCTTGTGTAGATTCAGAAAAAACTGTGTTTCGAGGCCCCGAATGCCTCCGTCAATCTCACCTCGATGTGCCTGCACAGTCCGAGCACGTAGAAGGGAAGTCTTTATGTAGAAATGTGTTGAACAATTGAATTTATGATAATTAATGGAATAAGGTTGACCAAAGTCCCGGAGGGTCCGTAGGAAAATATGGGATCTGGGCGTATGCCCGGAATCGAATTCCGAGGTACCAAGTCCGAGAAATGAATTTTTAAAGAAAATTGTTTTCTGAAAATAATAAAGACATTTGAAAATGAACTTTGATGTGAAATCTGTGATACCGAGCCCGTATTATGGTTCCGAAGCCCGGAACAGGTTCAATATGTGTTATGTGAGTTATCTGTGCAATTTGGTAAGAAACGGACTTAGAGAATTTAGAAGTTTATGAAGTTTGAGGAAATTCTGTGGATTTTTGAGTTTAATTCATTTTTATTGATGTTATTTTAGTGGTCTAATTACTCAAATAAGTTCGTAGGATGATTTTGGTGTCGGGGTGCAAAAGAGTTGGAAAGAATCTGGTTTTTGATCTGTTTTTGGTGTTGTGTGTTTTGCTCTCTGCGATCGCGGTGTGACTCACGCGATCTCGATGTGTCTATGGTTAGGGGTTGGGAATTTACCCTACGCGAATGCAGGGCTGGGTTGTTATCGCAGAGCCTGGGGGCAATACTCTATGCGATCGCGAAGGGTCACACATGAACGCTTAGTGCAAATGCAGGCTGGGGGCTGGGTTCTATTTTGCTCACTGCGAACACGACCTCCGTGTCGCGATCACGATAGTCTGTGTTGGTATACTCTGCGATCGCAATCCCTTCTTCGCGATCGTGATGGTCAATATCCAGTACTCTCCGCGATCGCAGCCCTTTCTTCGCAATCGCGAAGACTTATTTTGCCCAATCATTTTAAAGCCTTAAAAACATAATGCTATTTCAGGATTTCTCATATTTTTCACCCTCTCCTTCTTCTCCAAGCCCCATAGCCGAGTTCGAAGCTACTTTTCCTCCATAACTTAAAAGGTAAGTGATCGTAACTCCATTTTCTTTCATTTTCATCAACTATTATTAGATTCTAGGCCTAAGATCATGGATTAAAAGGTAGAAATTGGGGGTTTTGGGTAGAGTTAGGGCTTTTGGAATTTTGGGGAGTTCAACCTCGTTTAGCGGTCGTATTTCAAAACTATTTGTTTATTCGGGCTCGTGGGGGAATGGGTGATCGGGTTTTGGTCCGAACCTCGGGTTTGAACCAAGCAGGCCCGGGGTCGAATTTTGGTATTTTTGGAAAAATTATGGGAAATACACAATTAGGCTTTGGGATTGAATTATTGAGTCATTGATTATATTGTTGAGTCGATTATGTCTAGATACTATCGTTTTGGAGTTGGATTCGAGAGGGAAAGCAGTGCTAGAGGCTTGATTTGGATTCTTGGAGTCGAGGTAAGTGTTTGGCCTAATCTTAGCTTGAGGGAATAGGTGTTGAGTCATATGTGCTATGTGTTATTATCATGTTCAATGTATATGTGACGTGACGAGTACCTATACCTTGTTGTCAAGCATGCCCGTGAGTCACAACATATGCTATATGTGTTTTTTCGTTGATATCCATTGTGTTATGAAGTAGATTTCAGATTGAAGATTAATCCTTTGTTGGAAGTACTTGGTTGTGAACACTGTTGCTTAGTGGTCTTGGTGAGAATCATTTGGTTATGTTGTACGTTCATTGAGATTAGTTATAGATGTTCCCCTTGTCGGGACGGTGATATTTCTGTTATTGTTCCTTTGCCGGGATGTTGTAAAAATTATGGTCTGTATTGTGGTTCTTCATTGTCAAATTGTGTTCTGGTTATTGTTGAGTGAGGAAGAGTTTAAAGCACAAAGGTTAATGCCGTGCCGATATTATGAATTTAAAAGCACGAAGGGTGATGTCGTGCCATGATATGAGAGATAATGCACGAAGGGTAATGTCGTGCCATGATATTGTGAGGTAAAAGCATGAAGGGTGATGCCGTGCATATGTTTTGGGGAGAATGAGAGTAAAGCACGAAGGCTGATGTCGTGCACTTCTTTGTTCCCTGTTATTATTTTGATACTAGTCGTTGGTCATGTTCTGTTACTCAATACGTGTTCCTCCCTTTTGTAGCTTAGCATGTCCTCCTCGTATTTGTATTTAACTGTTTACTTGTTGCCATAATTTCTATTACATATTATTGAATTGCACATGTGTTTATTATTTGTCATGTCCTAGCCTAATCAATACTTCCCGAGGTTAGGCTCGGCACTTACTCAGTACATGGGGTCGGTTGTACTGATGCTACACCTGCACTTCTTTATGTTGTGCAAATTACGGTATCGGACCCGGTGGACAGTGATCGAGGGAGTGTCCTTCACTCCACAGGCGACACTGAGGTAGTCCTGTCGGCGTTCGCAGGCCTTGGCGTCACCTTCTACCTCATTCCTTTTTCTTTCTATCTTCTCTTGTACTTCTGAGACAATTGTATTGTTTGTTCAGACTATTTTTAGCAAAAATCTTACACTGTTCGTGAATTTGTGACACCAGTCTTGGGGATATGTTTAAGGAAATTTATGTAAGAATTATTATTTAAGATGTTTAATTTCTTATCTTCCGCTTTTTCATATCTATTTGTTCTTATATGTCACATTTAAAAATGCTAAACAACAAAGGAATAAATCGGAATAACGAGTAACGTTGGCTTGTCTAGCGAGTTCATTGTTAGACGCCATCACGACCTGAAGGTTGGATTTCGGGTCGTGACAAGTTGGTATCAGAGCACTAGGTTGCGTAGGTCTCACAATTCACGGACAAACTTGTAGAGTCTGAGGGATCGGTACGGAGACGTCTGTACTTATTCCCCAGAGGCTGCAAGATTAGGAATAACTTCACATTGCTTCTTCTCTGATGTGCGGTTTGAATTCTAAATGCTAATTTATTTTCTATTCTATTCTCTCGCAGATGGCGAGAACGCGTGCTTCCTCATCTACTGATCAGCATCCCAATCCTCCTGTTGCAGCTCCTGCGAGGGGCCGAGGCCATGCTAGAGGCCGAGGCAGAGCTAGGGCTCAGCCCTGAGTAGCAGCACCAGTAGAGGACCCACAGGTAGACCTTGCCAGTGAGGTTCATGCTCAGGCAGTTCCAGCTGGACCAGCTCAGGTCCCGGAGGGGTTCATTACCACCCCGGTTCTTCAGGACGCTCTAGTTCGTTTAGTGGGCCTTATGGAAAGCGTGGCTCAGACTGGTCTTCTTCCTACTGAACTATCCATCTCTCAGGCTGGGGGAGGGACCCAGACTCCTGCTACTCGCACACCAGAGCAGCTAGCTCCTCAATTCTAGACTCCAGCACCCCAGGCAACTGGAGCAACTCAGCCAGGTTTTGTGGCACAGGCAGTTGAGGGGGCCGCCATGTTTGACGATTCTTTGTGGAGGTTGGATCGATTCACCAAGCTATTTTCTACTACATTTACTGGTGCATTAGCAGAGGATCAATTTCTTGGACAGTTGCTATGAGGTTCTTCGGAACATGGGCATCGTGGAGTCCAATGGAGTTGATTTTGCTACATTCTATCTTTCTGGTACTGCCAAGACTTGGTGGAGGAACTATTGTTTTACCAGACCAGTTGGGTCTTCGCCTTTGACTTGGGCTCAGTTCTCCAAGTTATTCTTGGAGAAGTTTCTACCAGTTACTCAGGGGGGGCCTTCGGAGGCAGTTTGAGCGCCTCTAGCAGGGATCTACGATTGTTACACAGTATGAGACCAGGGTCATTACTTTAACCCGACACACTATCATGATACTCCCCACTGATCGTGAGAGGGTGAGGAGGTTTATTGAGGGTCTAGCTCGGCCTATTAGACTCCAGATGGTCAGAGAGACATGTACTGATATTTCATTCTAGGAGGAGGCCAATGTGGCCATGCGTATTGAGATGGTCTTATCATAGAGCAGTGATCAGGGGTCTGACAAGAGACCTCGCTATTCTGGTCATTACAGTGGTACCTCATCTGGAGGCAGATATTCCTTTGGCAGAGGTCATCCTCCTAAGCCATTCCACTCGGCGCTGCAGGTACCCCGCAGTGCACCATCAGCTCCTATCAGTGCACCGCTGCTTCAGAGCTTCCAGGGTGGTTATTCTGGTCGATAGGGACAGTTTCAGGGCCAGCAGCCTCAGCAGAAGAGGGCTTGTTACTCTTGTGGTGATCCAGGGCACATTGCTAGGTATTTCCCCCGAGCTTCTTGTAGTTCTCAGCATCAGGGTTCTTGTGCTATGATTCCCGCACTAGGTGCACCCCCACTCCTTCAGCTAGCTAGGGGTGCAGGTCGAGGTGCCAGCGGTGGAGGTCAGACTTATAGAGGTGGAGGACAGGCCACGAGAGGTAGAGGTCAGCCCGCAGTAGGTCGACCCAGAGATGTTCAGATCAGAGGGGCTCTGCCCCGGTGCTATGCCATTCCTTCCAGGTCGCAGACTGAGGCCTCTGATGCAGTTATTACAGATATGGTTTTCAGTTTGCAGCGGAGTGGTTTTATTTGATCCGCGATTTAATTTCTCGTATGTGTCTTCATATTTTGCCCCTTATTTGAGTATGCCCCGTGATTCCTTGAGTACTGTTGTGCATGTGTCTACACTGGTGGATGATTCTATAGTGGTAGATCGAGTCTACCATGCTTCCTTAGTAGTCATTAGTGGTCTGGAGACTCAGATTGATCTTTTCCTTCTTGATATGGTTGACTTCGATGTTATATTGGGGATGGATTGGTTATCCCCCTATTTATGCTATTCTGGACTGTCATGCCAAGACAGTGACCTTGGCCTTGCCAGGGGTGCCTCGTTTGGAGTGGAGGGGACACCTAGTCATTCTTCTGGTAGAGTCATTTCTTATATGAAGGCTCGGCGCATGGTCGAGAAGGGTTGTTTGGCCTATCTGGCGTATGTTCGTGATTTTAGCACCGAGGTTCCTTCCCTGGAGTCTGTGCCCATGGTTCGTGAGTTTCCAGAGGTATTCCCTGCTGAATTGCCGGGTATTCCACCCGACATGGATATTGATTTTTTTATTGAGTTAGCTCAGGGCACCCAACCTATTTCTACTCTACCGTATCGTATGGCCCTGCCAGAGTTGAAGGAGTTGAAAGATCAGTTGCAGGATTTGTTGCATAAATGATTCACTAGGCCTAGTGTTTCTCCTTGGGGTGCTCCAGTATTGTTTTTCAAGAAGAAATATGGCTCGATGTGGATGTGTATTGACTACCGGCAGTTGAATAAGGTTACTATTAAGAACAAGTATCCTTTGTCGAGGATTGATGATTTATTCGACCTGCTTCAGGGTGCTTCAGTGTTTTCCAAGATTGAGTTGAGAGCTGGTTACCATCAGCTAAGGATTAGGGCGTCAGATGTTCCTAAGACAGCCTTTCGCACTCGTTATGGGCATTATGAGTTCTTGGTGATGTCATTTGGTCTGACAAATGCCCCCGCTTCTTTCATGGAGTTGAAGCACCGAGTGTTCAGGCCTTATATGGACTCATTTGTGATTGTTTTCATTGATGATATTTTAATTTACTCTCGCAGCCGAGAGGAGCATTAGCAGCACCTTAGAGTCATCCTCCAGACTTTAAGGGATAGTCAGTTGTATGCAAAATTTTCCAAGTGTGAGTTCTAGTTGAGTTCAGTTGCATTTCTAGGCCATGTGGTATCGTTAGAGGGTGTTTAGGTGGATCCAAAGAAGATTTCAGCAGTCAGAGATTGGCCTAGACCCACCTCAGCTACAGAGATCCGGAGTTTCTTGAGCTTAGCAGGTTATTATCTCCGGTTTGTAGAGGGCTTTTCATCCATTGCAGCCCCGATGACTAGGTTGACTCAGAAGAGTGCTCAGTTTAGGTGGTCTGATGAGTGTGAGGCGAGCTTTCAAAAGCTCAAGATAGCCTTGACCACGGCACCAGTGTTAGTTTTTCCCACAGGTTCAGGATCGTATATCGTGTATTGTGATGCTTCAGAGGTTTGACTTGGTGCAGTGTTGATGCAGGATGGAAAGGTTATAGCCTATGTTTCTCGTCAGTTAAAGGTTCATGAGAAGTTCTATCCAGTTCATGACTTGGAGTTAGCAGCTATTGTGCATGCATTGAAGAATTGGAGGCATTATTTGTATAGTGTGCCATGTGAGGTGTTCTCAGATCATAAGAGCTTATAGTATTTGTTCAAGCATAAGGACTTGAACATGAGGCAGAGGAGATGGTTAGAGTTGCTGAAGGATTATGATATTACCATTCTTTATCATCCGGGGAAGGCCAATGTGGTGGCCGATGCTTTGAGCCGGAAGTAAGCTAGTATGGGTAGTCTTACCTATTTATCAGTCGGAGAGTGACCTCTTGCTTTGGATGTTCAGGCTTTAGCCAACCGATTTGTGAGATTGGAGGTTTCTGAGACTGGCAGTGTTTTGGCTAATACCGTAGCCTGTTCTTCTTTGTACGACCGTATTCGGGCCAGGCAATATGATGATCGCCATTTATGTGTTCTTAGAGATAGTGTCAAGCACAGAGATGCCAAGCAGGTTACGGTTGATGTTAAGGGAGTTTTGAGGATGCAGGGTCGGATTTGTGTACCTGATGTGGATGGTATTCGTGAGTTGATACTTCAGAAGGCCCATAGTTCCCAGTATTCGCAAAGATGTACCAAAACTTGCGGCAGCACTATTGGTGGCGGAGGATGAAGAGGGATATTGTACTTTATGTAGCTCGGTGCTTGAACTGTCAGCAGGTTAAGTACAAGCACCAGAGGCCCGGTGGTTTGATGCAACAGATTCAACTTCCCGAGTGGAAGTGGGAGCGTATCACCATGGACTTTGTAGAAGAGGATGTTTGATGCAGTATGGGTCGTTGTGGATAGGCTGACCAAGTCAACGCACTTAATTCCAGTATCAGTTTCGTATTCAGCAGAGAAGTTGGCAAGGATCTATATGAGAGAGATTGTTAGACTGCATGGTGTTCCCATATCCGTTATATCAGACCGAGGTACTCACTTTACCTCTCATTTCGGGAGAGTGTTTCAGAGAGAGTTGGGCACACAAATTGATTTGAGCATAGCGTTTCATCCTTAGACGGAAGGGCAGTTCGAGCGTACTATTATGATTTTGGAGGATATGTTGTGAGCTTGTGTCATTGACTTTGGTGGTTCATGGGACCAGTTCTTGCCTTTGGCTGAGTTTGCCTACAACAACAGCTATCAATTGAGCATTCATATGGATCCGTATGAGGCGTTGTATAGTAGACGGTGTCGGTCTCCACTCGGATGGTTCGAGCCGGGAGAGGCTAGATTGTAGGGTTCTGAGTTAGTCCATGATGCCTTGGACAAGGTGAAGATCATTCAGGATAGACTTCATACAACTCAGTCCAGGCAGAAGAGTTATGTGAATCGCAGTCATTTATGATAGGCGACCAGGTATTTCTTCGGGTGTCGCCCATGAAGGGCGTGATGAGGTTCAGAAAGAAGGGCAAGTGGAGCCCTAGGTACATTGGTCCATTTGAGATTCTGGACAAGGTAGGAGAGGTGGCCTAGAGGCTTGCATTGCCACCTACTCTGTCATCCGTGCATCCGGTATTTTACGTGTCTATGCTCCGGAGGTATATTACGGATCCATCTCATGTACTTGACTTCAGTGGTGTCCAGTTGGACAAGGATTTGTCTTATGAGGACGAGCCGGTAGCCATATTAGACCGGCAGGGGCGAAAATTGAGATCGAAGAGTTATCCTTCGATTCGTGTTTAGTGGAGAGGTCGTCCTGTTGAGGCAGCTACTTGGGAGTCCGAGCCCAATATGCGGAGCCGTTATCCCCACCTTTTCCCTAATTCAGGTACTTTTCTATGTCCGTTCGAGGACGAACTATTGTTTTAGAGGTGGAGATTGTGATGACCCAAAAGGTCATCTTGCGTAAATTTAGCAAAAACTGTGTTCCGAGGCCCCAAAAGCCTCCGTTAATCTCACATCGATGTGCGTGCATAGCCCGAGCGCGTAGCCATGAAGTCTTTATGTGGATATGTGTTGAACAATTGAATTTATGCTAATTAATGGAATAAAGTTGACTTTGGTCAACCTTTTTGGTAAACGGACCCGGACCCATGATTTGACGATCCCAGAGGGTCAGTAGGAAAATATTGGATCTGGGCATATGCCCGGAATCGAATTTCAAGGTCCCATGACCGAGAAATGAATTTTTAAAGAAAATTGTTTTTTGAAAATAATAAAGACTTTTGAAAATGAACTTTGATGTGAAATCTATGTTACGGAACCCGTATTATGGTTCCGCAGCCCGGGACAGGTTCAATATGTGTTATGTGAGTAATCTGTGTAATTTGGTAAGAAACGGACTTGGTTTGACGTGTTTCAGATCAAAATTGGAGAATTTAGAAGTTTATGAAGTTTGAGGAAATTCTATGGATTTTTGAGTTTAATTCATTGTTATTGATGTTATTTTAGTCGTCTAATTACTCGAATAAGTTTGTAGGATGATTTTGAAGTCTTGTGTATATTTGGTTTTGAGCCCCGAGAGCTCGGGTGAGTTTCGGATAGGCGTCGCAGTGCAAAAGAGTTGAAAAGAACCTGGCTTTTGATCTGTTTCTGGCGTTCTGTGTTTTGCTCTACGCGATTGCGGTGTGACTCACGCGATCGCGATGTGTCTATGGTTAGGGATTGGGAAATTACCCTACGCGAACGCAGGGCCTGGTTGCGATCGCGGAGCCTGGGGGCAGTACTCTATGCGATCGCAAAGGGCCACACGCGAACGCGTAGTGCAAATGCGGGCTGGGGGCTGGGTGCTATTTTGCTCACTACGAATGCGACCTCCGTGTCGCGATCGCGATAGTCCGTGTTGGTATACTCTGTGATCGCAATCCTTTCTTCGCGATCGCGATGGTCAGTTTCCAGTACTCTCCGCGATCGCAGCCCCCTCTTCGCGATCGGGAAGGCTTATTTCGCCCAGTCATTTTAAAGCCTTAAAAACAGAATGCTATTTCGGGATTTCTCATATTTTTCACCCTATCCTTCTTCTCCAAGCCCCATATCCGAGTTCCAAGCTACTCTTCCTCCATAACTTCATAGGTAAGTGTTCTTAACTCCATTGTCTTTCATTTTCATCAACTATTATTAGATTCTAGGCCTATAAACATGGATTAAAAGGTAGGAATGGGGTTTTGGGTAGAGTTAGGGCTTTGGTATTTTGGGGAGTTCAACCGCGTTTAGGGGTCAGATTCCAAAACAAATTGTATATTCGGGCTCGTGGGGGAATGGGTGATCGGGTTTTGTCCGAACCTCGGGTTTTGACCAAGCGGGCCCGGGGTCGAATTTTGATATTTTTGGAAGAATGATGGGAAATGCATAATTAGGACTTGGGATTGAATTATTGAGTCATTATTGATATTGTTGAGTCGATTATGTCACTATCGTTTGGGAGTTGGATTCGAGAGGGAAAGTAGTGCTAGAGGCTTGATTTGGATTCTTGGAGTCGAGGTAAGTGTTTGGTCTAATCTTAGCTTGAGGGAATATGTGTTGAGTTATATGTGCTACGTGTTATTATGATGTTCAATGTATAGGTGAGGTGACGGTTACCTATACCTTATTGTCAAGCATGCCTGTGAGTCACAACATATGGTATATGTGTTTTTTCGTTGATATCCATTGTGTTATAAAGTAGATCTCATTTTAAAGATTATTTAATTTTTGGAAGTACTTGGTTGTGAACACTGTTGATTAGTGGTATGGGTGAGAATCATTTGGTTATGTTGTACGTTCTTTGAGATTGGTTATAGTTGTGTCCCTTTCCGGGACGATGATATTTCTGTCATTGTTTCCTTGCGGGGATGTTGTAAAAATTATGTTCTGTATTGTGGTTCTTCCTTGCCAAATTGTGTTCTGCTTATTGTTGAGTGAGGAAGAGTGTAAAGCACGAAGGTTCATGTCATTCCATGACTTTTATTTAAACGCATGAAGGTTAATGTCCTGCAGATATTATGAATTTAAAAGTACGAAGGGTGATGCCGCGCCATGATATGATAGATAATGCACGAACGGTAATGCCGTGCCATGATATTGTGAGGTAAAAGCACGAAAGGTGATGTCGTACACTTGTTTTGGTGAGAATGAGAGTAAAGCACGAAGGGTGATGTCGTGTACTTATTTTGGTGAGGACGAGAGTAAAGCACGAAGGGTGATGCCGTGCACTTCTTTGTTCCCTGTTATTATTTTGATACTAGTCGTTGGTCGTGTTCTGTTACTCAATAAGTGTTCCTCCCTTTTGTACCCTAGCATGTCCTCCCCGAATTTGTATTTTACTGTTTACTTCTTGCTGTAATTTCTATTACATATTATTGAATTGCACATGTGTTTATTATTTTTCGTGTCCTAGCCTCGTTACTACTTCGCCGAGGTTAGGCTTGACACTTACTCAGTACATGGGGTCGATTGTACTGATGCTACACCTACACTTCTTTATGTTGTGCAGATTACGGTACCGGACCCGGTGGACAGTGATCGAGGGAGTGTCCTTCAGTCCACATGCGACACTGAGGTAGTTCTGCAGGCGTCCGCAGGCCTTGGAATCACCTCCTGCCTCATTCCTTTTTCTTTTCGTCTTCTCTTGTACTTCTGAGACAGTTGTATTGTTTGTTCAGACTTTGTTTTTAGCAAAAATTATAGACTATTCATGAATTTTTGACACCAGTCTTGGGGGTATGTTTAAGGAATTTTTTGGAAGAATTATTATTTAAAATGTTGAATTACTTATCTTCCGCTTTCTCATATCTATTTGTTCTTATATGTCACTTTTAAAAATGCTAAACAACAAAGGAATAAATCAGAATAACGAGTAACGTTGGCTTGTCTCGCGAGTTCAATGTTAGACGCCATCACGACCTGAAGGTGGGATTTCGGGTCGTGACAACTTCTTTTGATCGCTGAGCTAGCGCGGTCGCGCTACTGGGCGCGCTAAAGCCTCCCTAATGGGCCTTCATTCTGCCTCAACAACCTGGGACTAGCGAGGTCGTGCTAGTGGCCGCGCTAGTGGACTAGTAGTCTGCCTTAGCGATTTTCTTCCTTCTTTTCGCACGCTAGAAACTCCAAGGGCCTTTCTCCTTCAATTTGGCTCCAAAAACCATCATAGGTCCTCATAAGCACACTTTGCTCCTGCGAAACATAAAATCCACATTTAGAGCTATTTTAACACCATTTAACATTCCTAAGATAGCGAAGCATAATGAAGTTGGAGTACAAATAGACACTAAACTACGTGAATCTAGTCTATTATCACATATAAACATAAATATAAAATAAACAGAATTTAATCCGAGCCCACTGAATTCACAGTGTTTCCTTAAGGAATTTAACCCCCTTCTAATACCCAAGGTTGTGGATTATTTCCTGTCGGGATAGAACGAATTACACACTGGTGTAGCGGTACTTCAACCCCCATGTTTCAGCGAACACAAAGTTCGGTAGTAAATCACACTTACTGTTTCTTTCTTTGAAGTTAAAAGTACGCAGAAGAAAGGAGGAGAACGTAGAAAAGCATATGGAAAATCTGAGAGAATAGACTGGAATTTATAGTCAATGTTGAGCTCAAACTTGAAGAGGTGCAACTCTTCAGAATGATTGTTTATGTAAAACGGTCGTAGAATAAATGATATAACATAAATGGCTATTTATGCAACAATTAATCGGGAATTCAAGAGGGAGGTTAATTTTCAGTTACAAAACCGAAAACATGAAAACGGATAACAAAAAAATGTTCAATATTCCGTTGGATTTAATAGTGATACTAATATTAATATTCCGTTGGATTTCTGTTAATGTTTACTATTAACAAATAAATTTGATTCAAAAAATTAATCAATAAATCATTTGACCAAATCCAAATCCAAAGCCGAAGCCGAAGCCGAAGCCGAAGAGGAGCCGAGTAAGAGACGACGGTGACGACGCGAGGCTTGACTTTTTCTTAACTCGTTAAGAGCTAGAAGAAGAGCTATTGTTTATATACCCATCAAAAACCTTTTCATCTTCCAATATGGGACAATGTCCCTTTGTCAAGGAGGGAAATTCAAATATTTTATTTTTCCTCCATTTTTCATTCACCCTCTTTTAAGCAAAATTAACGCTTAAAACCCAACAATAAATTCATACCCTACGCATTAGATATTATCTCCTATATTCAATATTAATTACTAAGTTACTGTACTTTCTATTTGGACATCGTTTTACAATTGCTATTTCTTATCGATCATATTAATATCTCAGTTGCATTTCCTGGATAATAATTTCATTACTTAAATACTTTAATTGGATGATTACGATGAGAATAAGGAACTTTTCAAGCAATTTAACATGAATATTTCATTTGGATATTTATTTTCGTAAAACGAAGAAACATTTTAACTTATAAGCTTTTAAAACTGAAAATTCAAAATATCTAAACTGATTAATCTGAAACTAAACTTAAAAATCCAATCCGATCTGAGCTTATTTGGATTGTCATTTATACAATCCGAAACTCAAAAATCCAAACCAAAATTATTATATCTAATCCGAATGCCTGAACACCCACTCCTAATTTTACTTGCTTAATCTAAAACAAACGTGCAATCCTCAAATATATGAAATTATCTAAGTGGAAATAGCTTTCGTACCCTAGCTATCATAACAATAACACTAGCATATTCTATTTTCTCGAATCATAACTAATATTTAGGGAGTGAAAAGTAAGGTTTATTTAGTCCAATTGGTTTTCCAAAGAGTTGTGGCATATGCTCTTTTATAGAGTTTTGTTTTGGCAAGAAATGGGATTTGTAATAAAGACAAATACGAAAGATATATTTATTTTTTAGCAATATTTGTTTTTCAAAAGTCTATAAAAAATAGTAGGTCTTTGATTATTTCCCAGCTAAGCTTTCTTCTCAGGAGTAATTTGGCTGACTTTAAGAACAAAAATGATGTAAGCAATTTTATTTTAATGGACAAACTATTATGGAGCCGAATATGAAATTATGTTTGTTATCCAAGCTAGTAACGTTCTTAGTAAGCAATGAAAATAGATAGGAAGGCTGTCAATTGCAGCTACAAGAACATTGACTTCAATAAAGAAGAAAAACGAAATAATTACAATATATTATTTATTGAAGAAGTGGTTGTATAAGAATATGTGACTCTCTGTATCATTTTATGTGATATGTTTTTCTTTGCTTTTATGTAAATTATATATCTTAGCAATCTCTTTTACTTTTTCTGCATAAATTATTGAGATCCACTTGATAAAAAGAGTTTATTCTTTTACAAGAAGAAAGTAAAGGAAAAGACAAATGAAAAGATTGACCGAAACTAATTTGAGCAATTTGCACATATTTGGCTTACATGTCAGAAGTCTAGTTTAATGTCTGAAATTTTGTGTCTAATCAAACAATTTTACATTAAATGAAACAAAGGGAGTATATATTTTAAACATAAATGCCTTGTAATCAAATATAGCTGCCGCAAGAACAGGTAAAATTATTTGTTTTTAATACATTTCGAAAGTTGTCAAAAATCCAAATTAACAGGTTAGAATATAACAATAAGTCAATAACGGAGGACTTTAACGTTTTATTTATTTTGTTAGGTAAAGAGTATAACTTATTAAAGATTGGTAGAATATGAAATTATACTTGTCCATTCTTGGTCATGTTCTTAGTAAGCAATGAAATATGATAAGAAGACTGTCAGCGGCAGCTGAAAGATATTTGATTTTAATAAAGCCAAAAAACGAAATAATTAAAATATATCGATTTAATAAACAAGTGGTTTTGCAAAAATACATTCCATTCGCACCATTTTGTTTGATATATATTATCATTTAAAATCTGTTTAAAAGGTATTTCTTTTGTTGAAAATCATTCAATGTAGTATTTTCTTTTTATATATAGTGACATGACTTGTTCGGACTCACGTAGTATAAAAATTTATTTTTCATAAAGAAAGAAAAAATACATGTGGAGTATTCATCACTATTTATTGAAAAGAATAATTTTGATACTTTTGTATATATTTGGCTTACATGTCAAAAGCCTACTTTAATTTCCTAAATTTCATACTCAATTATCCAGGTTCACATAAAATATGAAAAAAAAGGGTATTTAAAACCATAGCCTTTTTTTCTAAATATAGTTGGCGCAAGAAAAGTCAAATTGTTTGAAATTAATATATTTCAGAAGTTGGCAAAGTTCCAAGTTGACTGGTTAAAATATAGAAAGACGAAGGACGTTAACGTTTTTTTACTTTATATGGTAAGTCCTAATGCATTGTAATATATGTTGAAATTCAGATTAACATTAGTTGATTATAACTGGAAAGGGATAACAGCTTGACTCAAGTTGTAAATGAAAGTATTGAAATTGAAATATAAGGTCTGATCCTATTTTGGTTATGTGTAAAATAAATATACGTATTGAGTTGTGATTGTTAGGCATTCTCCGTAAATAAAAGGCAACTTCCCTGCCCTTGTTAATGAGGCTTATGGCGGATCCAGAATTTTGTACAAGCGGGTTCAATCTTAGAAATACATAACTGTAGTTGTCAAGTGGATTCAAATAAAATATTTATACAAAATTTAATTTACGCTACTTTAATCGTAATTTATACATGTATACTATATAATTTTTTGGTGAAGTGGGTTCAGTTGAACCCACTTGCCACCACGTGCGCCCGCCACTGAGTGGGACCCATGTGAAATAAATATATTCCGAATAGATGTGAATCCCTAATTGTTTCTTTTTGTTTAGCTTATCGATAATTCCTTAAATTAGACTTAGGGATGGGTATAGTTTTGGCAAACCCGAAATTCAAATCGAAATTTTAATTTGTTGGATTTTTGGTTTGAATTTTTTGATTGCTGATTGGATTTTGGATTTAATTTTTAAAACTTTTGGATTTCGGATTGGATATTGGATTTGATACTTCGGGTTTTTGGATATCCAAAAATTTTATACTTCATATTTAATCCATTATCCATATGCCAATAGTAATAAATTCAATACTCTACTCATTAGTTATTATATTTATATATTCAATATTAATTACTAAGTTACTGTCAGAATACTTTCTATTTGGACATCGTTTTACAATTGCTATTTCTTATCGATCATATTAATATCTCAGTTGCATTTCCTTGATTATAATTTCATTACTTAAATACTTTAATTGGATGATTACGATGAGAGTAAGAAACTTTTCAAGCAATTTAACATGAATATTTTATTTGGATATTTATTTTCGTAAAACGAAGAAACATTTTAACTTATAAGCTTTTAAAACTGAAAATTAAAAATATCTAAACCGATTAATTTGAAACTAAACTTAAAAAATCCAACCCAATCCGAGCTTATTTGGATTGGATTTGGATTGTTATTTATTCAATCCGAAACTCAAAAATCCGAACCGAGATTTCTATATCCAATCCAAATGCCTGATTACCCACCCCTAATGTAACGACCCGACCGGTCGTCTTGTCTTCTAGAACCCCGTGCCCCAAAACGAGACTTTTGGTATTTGCTTTTACTGATTTATAGCTTGCGGGGATGGGTGGTTCGGGGTTTAGAGGAGTTTGGGGTGGTATAGGAACACTTAGTTCTTTAAGGTTGGCCTTAAAGGCCAAGTTTGACTTCGGTCAACTTTTTTAGTAAACGACCTCGTAATCAAGATTTGAAATCTCCAATAGGTTCATATGATGATTTCGGACTTGGGCATATGTTCAGAACGAATTTTGGATGATCAGGGAGCATTTCAACGCCAAATAGTGAAATATGATTCCTTAAGTTCAAAAATTGAGGTTTGGAACGGATTTTGGATGACCCGTCATGTCATTTATGACTTGCTCACAACATTCGGTGTCATTCCGAGTAGTATAGGTATGTTTCGGCATGTTGAAAGCGAATTCAAGAACTTAAAGTTCTTAAGTTGGATTTAGTTGGTTTGGGGTATGATTCTTGGATTTAGTGTTGTTTCGGATGTTCCGAAGGCTCGAGCGAGTCTGTATTATGATTTAGAACTTGTTGGTATATTTGGATGGGGCCTCGGGTTGGCCTGGATGCCATTCGAACATTGTGCGAGGAAAACCAAGCTCTAAAAGAGCTGCTGGTGCATCAGATCTGGTGCGACTGCATCTGCGAAGGAGCAGGTGCGAGACCGCAGGAGCGGTCGAAGCCTCGCAGGTGCGACCTTAGAGGGGCTGCCTAATTTCCGCAGGAGCAGGCCTTTTCCCGCAGAAGCAGAGCCGCAGGTGTGGGTTCTGTTCCGCAGGTGCGACCCTTGGCCTTCTTCTCCTCTTTCGCAGGTGCGAGTACAGGCTCGCAGATGCGAGACCGCAGGTGCGGTCCTCGAGCCACAAGTGCGAAAGTCCTGAAGGCAGTGTGGTTGTTTTAAGTGCGGGACTTAGACATTTTTAGGCCATCTCTATCATCTTTGGACCATTTGGGGAGCTTTCAAAGGGTAGATTCGACCTAGCATCGTGAGGTAAGTTAATTCCTACTTAAAAGTAAGATTTTATACTTGAGTTTTGGGTAGATTAACACAAAAAAATTGTGAAAATCATGGGTTTAGAGTAAAAACTTAGAGTTTTGAGAAAAAGAAGATTTAAACAAGAAATTTGTTATTGAATCATGCAAAAACTGTATATTATTGATCCTTAGGTTATGGGTAACAATTTCTCTTGAAAATTTCTTGAATCCGAGCATGTGGGCCCCGGGGTACATTTTAGGATTTTGCAAACTAGGTTTAGATATTTATTTAAATAGGAGAATTTTGGAATCTTGAGCATAGATTGAGTCATTTATATAATGTTTGGCTAGTTTCAGGTTCTTAGGCGCATTCTTGACCCGGGAAGTAGGCTTGAAATGAGGTAAGTCTCCTTTCTAACCTTTTAAGAGGGAATTCTCCCCATAGGTGAAGTAATTAACTATGTGTCATTATTTGTGGGGACTACGTACGTACGATCTGACGAGAGTCCGAGCATAGTGACTATTCTTGTTATGTCTGGGTAGTTAGGTTTACACCATGCCTTGTGAACTCCGTTAATTGAACTATATGCCTTGTGACCTCATTGTATGCAAGCTTGTTTTCAAGAAATCCTAGAACTTGACGTTTTCAAATGAATTACTATTTTGGAATAGGATTTAAGGAAAAATGTTGCACTTATGTGTGATCGCTTCGCAATTTATATTCCGCGAGCCGAGTAATTCTTTCCACTACTCTCATGGGAGCGGACCGTACACCACGACAGGTTAATAGATGCATCTATGGTTCACGTTGTTCGACCCTTCGGCAGTGCACATTTATTATTATGTTGGCTGAGACCGTATGTCCTCGACACATTATGCGCAAACTATTTGTCTGATATTTGTCATGATTGTTAAACTGTTAGATGTCTGGGAAGACAAATTGTAAATTGTATATTGGTGTTTATCCACGTAAATAGGTTTGGTGGTTATGCTCAATATTCATTTTTACTGCCCACGTGTACTTGTTATTCATTTTAAATAATATCTAATTATAGTGTTTGGAACCTAGTAAGTGTCAAGTCGACCTCTCGTCACTACTTCTTCGAGATTAGACTAGATACTTACTGGGTACATATTGCTTATGTACTCATGCTACGCTCTATACTTAATTGTACAGGTTCTGAGGCAGGTGCATCTGCGTATCAGTTCGGAGCTCGTCCTTGATTGCACTTGGTTGAGGCTTCATGGTGAGCTGCTTCTCCTGATGACATTCAGCAGCACTCTGGAGTCTTTCTTTTTCTATTTCTGTCTATATCCTCTCAGACAGTAGGATAGTCCTTTATTTCCTTGATTCTACTCTACTAGATGCTTGTAGACTTGTGATACTAATTCCCGGCACACATTGGTAGACTATTCTTTTGGTGATGTATTTGATTAAAGTTGATTTTTGGTCTTCCTAACTTAATTGCCCTCATATGTGTTATATTCCATGCGTAGTGGCTAAATTATTTTTGAGATAAGAATAGCATTTAATAGAAAACAAACTAGATTCACTAGATAATTAGTGTCGGCTTGCCCGACAATGGTGTTGGGTGCCATCGCGATCTGAATTAGTATTTGGGTCGTGACAACATGGTATTAGAGCTCTAGGTTCATGTAGGTCTCACGAGTTACGGGAAAACCCAATTGATTCTTGCGGATCGGTACAGAGACGTCTGTATTTATCTTCGGGAGGCTATAAGGTGTTAGGAAATCTCTCTTTATTCATCTTCTATCGTGCAGATGATGGTATGCTAAATCTCACTCTTCTATTCCCTCGCAGATGGTGAGGACGTGCACAACCGACGTTCCGGACTGGGGTGGGGCCGCTACCCCTGTCGCCAGAGGCCGTGGTAGAGGACGTGGGAGGGCACTAGCCCGAGGTGGGGGACGAGCGTCCCAGAGCTGCCCCAGTTGCACCGCCAGTATATCCAGTGGAGGATCCTATCACTGAGGAGCAGGGCGAGGCGCCCAGAGCAGATCCTGTCCCGTTGGACTTCATGACAATGCTGGGATTTCAGGAGGTCATGGGCCGTATGATGCGGTTCATGGATACTATGACTCAGGCTGGTTTATTTGCAGCGGACCCGACCACATCTCAGGAAGGAAGGGGAGCACAGACCCCTACTTCCCAGGCTGCAGGACATGCATCTGGAGTTTATCAGACCTCGGGTACAGTGCCCGCAGGTGGGGTTCAACCAGTAGCAACAACAGCATCTGAGCCCAGACCAGGTGCGAACGGCGATCCGCATAAGCTATTAGACAGATGGACCAGACTGCACCCTCCTGTCTTCGGAGGTGAGCGTCATGAGGATGCTCAGGATTTTATTGACCGGTGTAGGGACAGACTGCACAATATGAGGATATTGGAGTCCCATGGAGTTGACTTCACTAGTTTCCAGCTAGAGGGCAGGGCCCGTAGATGGTAGCAGTCTTATGTTCTTGGCAGATCGGCGGATTCTCTTCCTATCACTTGGGAGCAGTTCACTCAGCTATTCTTGGACAGGTATATTCCACCCTCTGAGAGGTAAGAGCTGCGGTATGAGTTTCAGCAGCTAGAGTAGGGTCAGATGTCAGTGACCGACTATGAGGCTAGGTTTTCCGAGCTGCCTCGTTATGCACTTATGATACTTCCTACTGACGCAAAGAGAGTGCAGAGTTTTGTAGCTGGGTTGAACTCAGGTATTAGGGCCAACATGGCACGAGAGGTGGAGATGGGGACTCGTTATCAGCTTCTAGTAGAGATTGCTCGCATGATTTAGGGCTATCGATCGAGGAGTAGAGAGAAGGGACAACAGGATAAGAGAGCTCGATTTTCTAGGGATTTCAGAGGTGCTCCAGTTAGGGGCATAGGTCAGTTTGGCAGGGGCCAGCCTAATAGGCCTCCATATTCAGCAGCCCCACCACCTCCTCGAGGTGCTCTAATAAGGCCTTATTTTAGCGATGCCGGAGAGTTCTTATCACCCACCAGCCATACAGGTTTCCTACGGCGAGTAGGCTGGTCATCAAGGATCTTCCAGATCTTATTTCAGTGCTATGCCATAGAGGTCATACGACCCTCCAGATATTCAGGGTTCTTCTTTAGGGTAGCAGGCTATGGTGTCAAGAGGTTGTTATGAGTGTGGGGATCCAGGTCACATGAAGAGGTTTCGTCCCAGACTTCGGGGCAAGGCAGTGCAGTAGAGTCACCAGCGTATGATTTTAGCATCGGCGGTCCAGCCACCCAAAGATGGAGGACAGGCTGGTAGAGGTCATCCTAGGGGTGGCGGCCAGGCAGGGGGAGCCGAGCCAGCTCCGGTCCACTCAGGTGGAGGTCAGTCATCCGGCGCTCCAGCCAGATTCTATGCTTTCCTGGCCAGACAAGATGCAATGGCCTCAGATGCCGTGATCACATGTATTATTTCGGTATGCGGTAGGGATGCCTCGGTATTATTTGATCCAGGATCCATTTATTCAAATGTATCAGTCCTATTTTCTCATTTCCTAGATATTCCTCGTGAGTCCTTGGGTACTCCTGTTTATGTGTCCACTCCTGTGGGTGATTCTGTAGTTGTGGACCGGATTTACCGGTCTTGTGTGGTTACATTATGTGGGTTCGAGACCAGAGCGGACCTCCTGTTACTTGATATGACTGATTTTGAGGTCATTCTGGGCATGTATTAGTTATCCCCTTATCACGCTATCCTTGATTGCCATGCGAAAACGGTTACTCTAGCTATGCCTGAGTTGCCGAGATATGAGTGGAGAGGTTCCTCAGTCAGTGCAGCTAGGGTTGTTTCTTTCCTGAAGGCTCGACATATAGTCAAAAAGGGTTGTTTGGCTTATCTTGCTTATGTGCGGGATACCACTACCGAGTCTTTGATGATTGATTCAGTGCCGGTAGTTCGAGAGTTTGCTGATGTATTTCCTTCAGACCTTCCAGGCATGCCACTAGATCGTGACATTGATATTTGCATTGACTTAGCTCCAGGCACCCAACCAATATCAAATCCCCCATACTGTATGGCTCCGAATGAATTAAAGGAATTGAAAGAACAGTTTGAGGAGTTCTTGGCTAAGGGGTTTATCAGACCGAGTGTATCGCCTTGGGGTTCTCCAATGTTATTTGTGAAGAAGAAGGATGGGACTATGCAGATGTGTATTGACTACCGCCAGTTGAACAAAGTCACCATAAAAACAAGTACCCACTGCCGCGTATCGATGATTTTTTTGACCAATTGCAAGGTGCTCATGTGTTTTCTAAGATTGACTTGAGATCAGGGTACCATCAGCTGAAGATTCTGGACTCGGATGTTCCGAAGACTGCTTTCTGTACGAGATATGGTCATTCTGAGTTCTTGGTGATATCCTTTGGCTTGACTAATTCCCCCACAACATTTATGGATTTGATGAACAAGGTGTTCATGCCTTATATTGATTCTTTTGTCATTGCCTTTATTGATGACATTCTGATCTACTCACATAGCCTAGGGGAGCACGAGCAACATTTGAGAGTTGTGCTCCAGACCTTGTGGGAACAAAAGTTGTACGCTAAGTTCTCCATGTGTGAGTTCTGGTTAGATTCTGTTGAGTTGAGTTGGCATCATTTTCCCTACTTGAGCACATTTATACTTGATTCTTACCCCAACTATGTTGTTGTTTAATTACTTGGTTATTTCTCGTTGCCATTCGTGTTTCCCTTATCATTACTACTGTGTGTAATCTGATTTCTGTCTGCTATTAGCATTTCTAGGATATTCCTTCCTTGTTAGTTTTATGTCATATCCTGCACAGGTTTAGATGTTCAGTGTGTGTCTTGACCTGGCCTCGTCACTACTCTACTGAGGATAGGCTTGATACTTACTGGGTACCACCGTGGTGTACTCATGCTACGCTTCTGCACATTTTTTTGTACAGAATCAGGTACTTCAGATCGAGTCGGTATTGAGACTTATGCTTGATGTGGCTGGAGAGTTCAAGGTACACCTGTTGGGCGTTCGCTTTTCTTTCTATTCCAGAATTGTGATGTATTCATTATTTAAATGTACTCCTAGAAAGGCTTATGACCTGTACTACCGATTTTGGGATATTGTATCGTGCTGAGACTATTGTTTTATTTAGAATTTCTAGTTCATGTTCAATATTTAATTAGTAGAATCTGTTATTTTTTCAGTATGTGTTAGGCTTACCTAGTTTTAGAGACTAGGTGCCATCACGACTCATTTGAAAGAATTTTGGGTCATGACAGTACCTAAGTATTCGTGACTCATATATTTAATTAGAGGTTGTTTTCCTTGCCAAGAACGAACAAAGGCTCATCGGGTTGTGATCTAATACCTTCAAATCAAACTAATTATTAGTTGTTTGGTAGTATCAATTGTTATTAGGTGTTAAGCTTATCCCTATTTTATAATAGTGTTGAATTTATTTGTTGTATGGATTGACTTATTTGGAAGGAAAGGATTGCATGAATTTTCATTGCTGATATGGGAATACTTCTAGTAATATTTTTGTCTTGTCCCGAAATTCCTAACCTCGGAATCATGATGGCGTCTAACATCTATTTTCTAGGCAAGCTGAGTTAATATGACAATAAACAATTTTTAGCAATTAATTCAAAGTAATGACATTAAACGAGAAATAATTTCCAAATTTAAAACAGTGAATAAAATCAACATGATACTAACTACTCCCAGAAATCCGAAGTCACAAGTACATGAGCTACTAGAATAGTACATACATAGTCTGAAGCAAATACAATTGTTTGAAGCTGGATAAAATATAAAGATAGTAAATGGAAGGGGACTTCAGGTCTGCAAACACCAACAGATCTACCTCAAGTCTTTGAAGTGAATGTGATCCGAGCCGACGCTCCACTAAGAACCACTGGGACCAGTACCACTATCTAGACAAGAAGTGCAAAAGTCTACTATGAGTACAACCGACCCAATATACTTTATAAGTGTCGAGCCTAACCTAAGGATGAAAATATATTCAGCATTTTTGAAGTAACCCATAAATAGGAAACAAACAATTAAAAAAAGTAATAAGCTAACCTAAGCATGAAAAACATGATCAATGAAACAACATAATATAAAGAAACAATCTCCATCTGCATGCTTTAACCCAATGACAACACATAGACATTTGTTACCTCACATATACATTGTCTCCACACATAAAATATGTAGCAAATAGACCAACAAGTCCTAACCCCTCAAATCAAGGTTAACCACGACACTTACCTCACTCTACAACCAAATCAATGCTTAACTGCCATTTTTCCCCTAGAATTAGTCCCCAAAACAATCACATCAAACCAAATATATATATATATATATATATATATATATATATGCATGCTAACGAATCCGCCATGAACATCTACTGATATACAAAATCCACAGCACTCATCTACAAGCCTCTAGGGATAACCGAACTGTATTATGGTCGGGACAGGGGCTCGACCTACCCATCAAACTTGTACATATAAAATGGAATCCAAGGCCTAGACCTGGTAACTCCGAGGAAGTGGAGCTTACGACCCAGCTGATGTTTGACTTTGTCTACATGGAAGATCTATCCAGGTGTCTATCAGGACCTGCAGGCATAAAATGCAATGTCCCCAACAAAAGGGACATTAGTACGAAATAATGTACCGAGTATGTAAGGAAACAGAATGACTGAAAGCTGAAACTGAATAAATAATATAATAACTGAAAGTACCTGGGAGTCAAAGATAATCTGAAGATATGCTTGCCTGCTGCTACTGACTCAATTCTCTCAATAAAGTAAGTAAAAATAGTTGTTCGGCCCTATAAGGCTCGGTATGTGTAACTGCTCTGCCGTAGTAGGCTCGCTCATAGGTTCTCGGCCAAACTAGGATCTGTATCTCGGCCGTTCTAGGCTCTCTCATAGGCGCTCATCCATAGTAGGCTCGGTATATAACTTAGAATCTGATCAGACGTTTCCTAATAGGATCCTGCCCATCGGTTGTAGCTCGATAGTGGTGAAAATACTGTAATACTATATATATATATATAGAATGTCTTCTATCTTTGCTGAAAAAAGACAATACTAAACTGAATATGAAGTCCCCATAAGGGATAATGCTGTAACTTATGAGACTAGGACAATATACATAAATTCAGGAATATGAACTTCTCTTTATGTCTCGTTATCAAACACATGTAGCTACTGGATCATGCCAAAATGAAGGAAAAGTTTATCCTTAACATACCTTAACACCGTTGAGTCCATAATCCCTTCCAAGCAATTCCTCAAACAATTCAACTCAATCTACCACAACATAAAGAGATTAAAATCAGTGATGAGTAAAGGCTAAATTTGCAACTTAAACTAGTAGCTCGTTTACGTAAATTTTGGCTGTATCTCCCCTGTAACAAGGCCCTCCTCCAATACCATATAGCAACAACAAAAATAACACAACAATAACAACATGTATGCATCATTTTCCAACCTTATCTCCATCACAATATACCACAAAACAGCCTACACACCCTAATCACTTCATACATAAAATAACCAAAGTAGTGTCAAACAACCTAAAAATATAACGACGAACGAGACCAATATTCCATAATTATGTGGTCTTTATTTATACCTTTTATCCTCCAAAACTCAATAAAGCATCAGAATAAAAGGCCAACACGAGTGGGCTACAAAACATTCCAATAAAAGTGAAATAAGTCGAACTCACGGCTTTCGATCACCGTCCTATGAGTTCTAACTATTAGAAAATATATTTATAAACATTCATTGACATTTAAAATATTAAATACAGAAAGCAGGAATTTTCTTAACTATGAAGTACCTTCCAAAACTCAAACTACAAAGAAAAAGAGGCGATATAGCGATATTTACGTCGTAGGGATCGTTCTAACGTTATCGCTTCTTGATTTCATACCCGGGATGTTAATCTTCTTTAGAACCCTTGTAGAGAGATTAAGGGTAATTTTATGGGGGTTATCTGATCGTTTTCTATGAAAAATTAAGAGAAAGACGATTTAAAACTATATATATATCAACTTTTGAAATGTGAAAGAGGTGCTAGCTTGGAACCCTAGCATTGACCCTTCTTCCAATTCTTATATATATTTTTTTCCGGATGTCTTATGAACGAACGGTTAAGAGATTTAAAAATAAAATTCCAAAACCTTCATTTTGGAATATAATATGTCCCAAAGAGACCTCATATAACACACGAAATTTATCGCTCAAAAAGCTTTAGTCACACACCTACTTGTGACCTATTCAATCAGCGTAGTCTGGCGAAACTGCAAATATCTGTCTACTCCAATATCGTATCGATGAACGGTTTAAGGATTTAGAAACTAAACTCGTTGATTGTCAATTTGATATGTAGATCATCCCCTAATTCCAAGTACATTGGGAGAAATGGTAAGCTATATTTGACCGAACTTTCAGAATATTTATGAATGTAACTTGTGATGATCTTTGCCAACTTTTGTTCCACAACTCGCTTGACTTCAAAACATAACACTACTATCATAAGACAAAACTAAATCATAGAATAACCTTATTATCATCTTGAGCACCCAATCAAAAGTACATGTTATAACATTCCCAACTTGTCAACTTTCGACGAAACTTATTTTTTTTCAATTGGTTTAGCTTCTAAGACTTCCAACCTTGTTGGTACTTCCAGTCCATGATATTAAATATTTGTAATCTCCAAGTTAACATTATTAAATTACTTTATGTAATTTCCAAGACGATCTCATTTCAGAGGTTACATCAATTGACTTACCACGTACTCTCACATACAAAACTATGGGGTGTGACATCATTCCCCCTTTGGAACATTTATACTCAAATGTTGACTAATGCGCTTATCACTCTCAGAACCTATAACTCTTACAGATAATTTAGTATTGTCCTTGACATCTACGAAACTATTATGTGAATAAATCTAAAGCTAAGGGCATTCCCCACTTTAGGCCTCTTTCATCGCACCACGACCAATGGCCGGAATTCTTCAAATCTCATTACTGTTGCTACCTTCTATCGTGCATCCTGTATGACTCTATCCCTGTATGCGTTCCTATGAGAGTCTCCTCTCCTTTTTCCTCTAGCTATTATTTAATTTCTAGGCCTCGCTTTGTGAACATATACAGAACTATGACAAGCTGTCCCTCTAGGCATCTATAGGTGTACTGAAGTCCTTTGCTTGGTACTTTGTCGAACTTACGACTATTTCTATATCTTGATTCATAGCTTCGGTTATCTATCCTTATGAATTTACTACATATATGTAGGGAATACTATACCATAACACTTACTTCAGTTTATTATTACCGAGGTTAGCTTCCCAATACCATAACACTTACTTCAGTTTATTATTACCGAGGTTAGCTGCCCAACTCCAGATTACCCACTCGCTGCTTATCATATATGTGTAAATCTAAGTCCTTTAGTTCTTCCTTATTACTTTTCATCTTAAGAATGACGGCCTAATAGCATCTCATACTTTGGAACTTTTATCTGCCTATTGTTGATTCACCTTAATGTTGATCTATAATCTACCACTGATAACTTGAAACCTCCTACGTAATACATTGTCCTTAGGGCTCACGTCTCATCAGGGAACATCTGAAGTTTTTTGCCTGATCCACCTAGGGATGATACAATACTTCATTAACCATATTTCATAGCATCCCAACGTAGTTCATCTTATGGGGATATCCTAATCTTGTGAAATTCATGCAATCCCTTTTCTCAAAATCATTACTCAATCAAGGGTCTAAACGTCATCCACTTTTATATCACCATTACACCCTTATTCTACTACCAGGGCAACATTTCATCCCTTCTAATTGCTCATAGTCTTAAGCTCCTTTGAGTTCAGAAACCACCAGCTCTCTTGTTTTGATGGGCTTAATCCTAAGGCCTTACCTATTCTCACCACCTTCTCATTCACCTTTTCTTTTTCTTACTCCTATCTACCTCAAACCTTGTCGCTCTACCACACTTTAGCTTGCGACCTACACATATATATTCATACTACTCGCAACCTTCCTTTAACTTGCTAGCACTATAGATTTCCTTTTTAGCCTTCTCAGTTGCCTTTAAACATAAGCAATTACTTTTCTCGGCTATTCTGCCACTTACTTCATGGATACTTGGCTTATCTTAGTGCCTACGAATAATGGAATTCCTTGTAACTCATATGATCTCAAATATCACTTTGAAGTTCTCGTTCATTAATCACGATAGGCGCCACTTTCATATGGATTGCATACAATATTATAGTGAGACTGTTGTTACAAAATCATTTCTTCTTGAAGTTACTATCTTAGGTTGAAGCCTTATTCCTTATTTCCTCAGCTAGTCTTTTGTTTTAGTACTTAGGGGAGATCCTCTAACACTTGTAAAGCTGTGAGTTTATTAAATCATATAGCGGACGAAGTTTTTGTTGTCGTTGCTCACCTATAGTAATCCCTAGTTACTTACATATGCTCCATTGTGCTCGTAGTTGCTTTTGAACTGAAATTTCTGACTATCTTCCTAGTGGCACTCTCTTTTATTTATGTAACCCTTATATGGTTACCTTTAACTATCCCAACTCCTATCTGAATATTTCTCAAGGACCGCGATGTCATATCTACTAGACTGAATTCACTATGTTGGGGTTTAGTGCATTTATGTTACATTATATGTTGATTTGTCTGTATCCTCTTGTCTAGGAATAACTATGCTCTTCATGAATCAACTACTAACTACTCGTTGGTCCATTCTCATAATTATATTCCGCGTGATCTCTCTTAGGTTGTTTGCTTTGTATTAGCTTAACTCTCATACTGGCTCCTTATGCATCAAGTTTTCATTCGCACTTATTTATCACTAAACTCCTGTGCAGGAACCCTCACTTTCCCTCCCTGACATCGTGGTTACGTAATGTTCTGGAGTCGCGATATATCTACAGGTCCGAACAAATGCAACCTCATCCCTTTTGCATTTTTACCACTTTCTTTCTTTACCATTCCATAGTTACCTGAACTACTTAAATCCGACCTAATACCACATCACACTATCTTCCCCCCTTTAGGGAGTATTAAGATTTAATGCTACGACGATCTACCTATAGATGTTTTACCTCTTCATCTTTGGCGTCTTTTCACATTATCAATGACCCATACTCACCTTACGCAACCCTTCTGTACCATGGATAACTGAATTTTTTACACACTAGGGTGACACCAGTGTAACTGCAATACTTAGTTCCTTAAGCTTATGTCTGCTCACAATACTTGCTTTAGGAAAACGTCTTCCTAAATGAACTTTAAAGGTTATTCTTTTATTGTCCATTCTATTATTGCTGTAACGTGATCTCTGAAATTGTCACGATGTCAACTATTATCAAATCCTTCGGTCCCTAATTCATGTTTAGTGTATCTTGTTCACTAGACCACACTAATTTCTATCACTCTGTGGGTCTAACTTTTCCTTCTATTGATCACGTTGGATTCACCAACTCATTTCTCGAAATGAGGATATGACTTTATGGCTTATACATTTGTATAGTCTTAAGGTCTGTCTCCTTTTGTCTTTTCCTTCACTTGACTAGAGACTCTATAATCCTGTCATATTTTTATTTACCGTTATCATCCATTTATCACATCTTGCTCATAATATTTCATTTACTCTCTTCTTATTCTCCTGCTAGTATCTCTGTCTATTACCTTATTCTGAAAACTTCAACAAAGTAGCCTTATGCTTTTAGATCCTGCCTCTTGCACTATCTCATTGGCCCTTGGGGTCACCTAATATTCTCTCTTTACTAGGGGCATGAGTCATACTAAGGTAAATATTAATCCCTTCTAGGATTCCAATGCCTATCTTCTGAACTTTTTGAACATTCTAGAACTCATATCCAACTGTATTGTTCTATAGTACACCATCTGGCTATCTCCCAAGAAAACTATTTCCATATTTTACACTACCCTTCAAAAATGTTAGATAATGATAACAATCCATCCATAATTTTGGGTTACTCTAACCCCAACTGGATCCTGATATCCTATCCTTCTCTTAAATTATATATGTTAGCTCCCATAGTGCATAGTTGAGATAGGTGTGGTCAATTATATATATATCTGTTACTGTTGAAAGTAACTCAGAATGCTTATATTTCTCTTCTTGAATTGTAAATATTGATAATCTTCACTAACTGGGTACTTCGTATCCTTCTTCACCTTGCTTCTTTTACTTATTGAAACTTGTATCTACTTTCTGATTCTCTAATTGTTTTTTACCATAGGGGTGGATAGATATTCATGCCTTAGGGTTCCTTATCAAGAAGCTTTCACATCTTAGTACACATATGATCTGCTGGAGATCTCACATTTACTCATCATAAGCATGATGCAAAATCGAGTTCCTCCTACTCAACACTTCCATAGCCATATTTAATCTCTTACCAATTGTCTTTCTGGATGTAGGTATTGTTGTATTACGAATAAAATTAAAGTTAGGAGTTTGAATCATACAACTGAGCTCTACCACACGATCTATATATGAAGAAAGAGTGAAAGTCCTAAATGCCCTGTAGCCTCCTGCTTATAAGTGTGGTGCACAACACACCCATAAACAAGACTCTACTGGACATGACTTGTAGATTCCCTACGATAGAACTACTCCGATAACAAGTTTGTCATTCCCCCAACCTGGAGAGGCATGGCCGGCACCCGATGCCATTTCGGACCGAGCGTACCACTCTGTAACTGTGAACTCTAGAGAGGTAACCCTCAACTTAGGCCGATGAGGCCATATTCTGAATCATCTGAAAATAACGTCTCTCTTATATGAGGGGTAAGCATAGGCAAAAGCTGATATATATATATATATATATATATATATGTGTGTGTGTGTGTGTGTGTGTGTGTGTGTGTGTGTGTGTGTGTGTGTGCGCATGCTGACGAAGCCTCCATGAACATCTACTGATATACAAAATACACAACACTCATCTACTAGCCTCTAGGGATAATTGAACTGTATCATGGTCAGAACAGGGGCTCGACCTACCCATCGAACCTGTACATATAAAATGGACTCCAAGGTAGACCTGGTAACTCCGAGGAAGTGGAGCTTACCAACCAAGCTGATGTTTGATTGTGTCTACTTGGAAGGTCCATCCAGCTGTCTATCAGGACCTACAAGCATGAAATGCAGCGTCCCCAGCAAAAGAGACATCAATACGAAATAATGTACCGAGTATGTAAGGCAACAGAATAACTGAAAGCTGAAACTGAACTAATAATATAATAACTGAAATTACCCGGGAGTCAAAGATAATGTGAAGATATTCTTTCCTGCTGACACTGACTCAACTCTCTCAATATAGTAAGTAAAATAGATTCCTAGCCCTATAAGGCTCGATATGTGTAGCCGCTTTGCCGTAGTAGGCTCGCTCGTAGGCGCTCGATCATACTAGGCTCTGTATCTCGGCCATTTCGGGCATGCTCATAGGCGTTCGGCCTCAGTAGGATCGGTATATAATTTACCATTTGATCAGAGGTTGACCAATAGGGGATCGTCAATGGGTTAGAAACTAGACTCGTAGATCATCAATTTGATATGTGGATCATCCCATAATTCCAAGTACATTGGATGAATGTAGCTTGTGATGATCTTTGCCAACTTCTGTTCCACAACTCGCTTGACTTCAAAACATAACACACGACTATCATAAGACAAAAATAACTCATAGCTTAACCTCCTTTTGATTTTGAGCACCCTAGTCTCACCCCAAAAGTACATGGTATAACATTCCCAACTTGTCGACTTTCGTCGAAACTTATTTTATCTTTAATTGGTTTAGCTTCTAAGCCTTCCAACCATGTTAGTATTTGCAGTCCATGATCTTAAATATTTGTAACATCCAAGTTAACATGATTAAATTACTTTATGTACTTTCAAAGATGATCTCATTTCAGAGCTTACATCAATTGACTTACGACGTACTCTCACGCACGAAAATATGGGTATAATAGGTCGTTTACACAAAATGTTTACCATATTAGACTCAAGTCATTTTTAAAGCTAAAAACATGTTTTCTTTAAGAAATGGGCTGCGCAAGCAAATTGCGAAACAATAAATGGAACTAATAGAGGTCTCAGAATAGGCAAATAAGGGCTAGGACTCAGAACGACCTTTCAGTCTCGAACGGACATAAAAAAAATACCTAGACTGGTGAAAACTTGGGGATATCTACTCTGCAAATCGCACTCGGACTCCCACGTAGATGCCTCGATTGTCTGACCTCTCCACTGCACTGGAACAGAAGGATAACTCATATACCTCAACTTTCGGACCTGCTGTGTGTTACATCCCGTACTTTAATATTAGGATAAGTCGTAGTAATTCATATGATCTTCAAGGGATTAAGACCATTCATGAGATTATAGAGAATTTTTTTCTATGTTATTATAAGATCCCGTAAGTTTAACGACCTTGATGCCGTTATATATATTTGACATGGTACTTTGAGTGGAACATCTTTGTAAAAAAAAAAGTTTAAAAAATATGATTTTATATAGTTAGTAATATTACTACTTTTGAATATGCTTAAATTATACACATAATATAAGAAAGTTTATGAGATTTTCTTTATTGTAAAGATAGAAATTATTTTCTCACAAGAAAAGAAGGTCATCTTTTTACCATTTTAGGAATTAAGCGTACGAGAATTTTTACTCTTTATATGAGATTAGGAAAAGTATAAGTTGAGAAAATATATGTATTTTTACATGGATATTTTAATAAAAATAATAGTGTATGTATTTATTTTATGTGGTACCATATGACCATGATAGTAGGTTGTATAAAGTGTAATAAAAATAAGTAGAATTTTATGTAATTCGAGACAATTCTTAATTGTCCGGTTAATTGGTTATTTACCGGGCAATAGAATATTACTTAATTAATTCATTGATTATAGGAAAAGATTAAGATCCCCACCCCACCCCCACGTGGCAGCAAGCCACTAAACCAAACAAATGACTCATAGTCCCTTTTAATTAGGTGGTAAAGCCGAGAAGACATACAAAATCGTGCTCGCAAGCACCAAATCAAACAATCTGCATCATTTATATTTATTAACTATGTCATTTTGTTGAGATTGCAAAAACTATCAAAGGCGATTAGCTTTCAGTGATATTCATGCTCCTGTACCTTGTAAACCAAAAAGGTTAGGTAGACATTATAAGATAGAAAACATATAAAGCACATAAATAGAAGGTGCTGCTTGCAAAGTGTAGCTTCTTTATAGCTTCAACTGTCTCAAACGAGTTGAATCTTCGGAAGTGCTTGAAAGGAGTCTGTGTCTTCTCTTATCTAGTTTCTATTTAGCTTAAGCTACCTTTTACTTTGATGCTAAATCACAAGTTTACTGGTATATCTAATTTACATGTTCTTCTAAGCGGCTTTTCATCTCTTTGTTAAAAAGTAAAAAAAAAAGAGGAATATGCATAGAATTTGCACGGACTTGTGAAAATACATATGACCTTGTTGATTTTTTCGTATGCATAGTTGGACAAAATAGTGATCCAGTCCCAGTTGTGGAAACCACACTCGATACCATTGAAGCAGGTTCTTCAATTAGAAAGCCAATCAGTTTGTGGCCAGGTATGTTAAGGCTATTTCTTCTCTTTTTTTGGCATGATCCATGCGACACAAACGAAATGAGCAAATGCACAATTTCCATAAATGACTCTATTCATAGAAATACTATGGGTGTCTATATTCTTTATTCCCTATGTGAATTATTATTATATCTTTTGTTCATGGATCTCAAAAAAATACGTATTTGATAATGTTTATCCGACAAGCATATTATTTTTATGACATTCCGAGAAATCTTATTAACATATTTCTTATGCATTTCATGCATTTATACATGTACATTGACCCATGACCATATTGAATTATATACGCGTAAATATATATGATATGAGATATGGGAAAAGGTTACGACATTATATACGCACCACCACTTGACCAGTTGGTATACGTTGATGATTTGCCCACAGTGGCCGAGATGAAATGATGGGATGCCTGCCACTACCCCAAATCCTGACCGGCCGTGATGGCGCCTATCGTGGAACTAGACTAGCCGACTACAACGTGTTCATAATTTCTTTTGAAAATCCCATTTAAGTTTCAAGCAACTCATAACAACATACAGAAAGTTTACTTAACATAATAGGCGAGTTTTATATATGATACTGCCATCCCCAAAACCCGGAGCCAACATGTCATGAGCATCTAATGAAATAAGTTAAAATAAAGTATTAAGATACAAAACTACGAATCAAAGATAAATACAACAGGAAGGGAAAGCAGAGATGCTGCGAACGCTGAACAACTACCTCCCCACGATCCGGCTCTGCTGCGGTATATATATAAATAAGCTAACGCTCGATCTCTGCTCCTGAATATGCACACAGAGGTGCAGGGAGTAATGTGAGTATGTCAACTCAGTAGTAATGGAAATAAATCAAGTCTAAGTAGCAAAGAATCAAAGAAAAATCAATGTCACAATATACACATCCTTACTTTCCAATAGTATACATAGATATACGAAATCGTCTTGCCTTTGAAATAAACTTCATAAAAGTTCTTAAAACAATGCAAATATTTAGCCAATTTAAAACAAAGATTTGGTATGCAGATGAATGTAGTAAAATCATAAGTAGCCTCTTGGCCATAAACATGTTTCATAATCAGCCCCTCGGGCATGCCTCGCAATCCCTCAGCACCTCACAGCCACTCATGCCTCCCAATCAGTCGCACTCGGTGCGCTCACTGGGGGTGTGTACAGACTCTGGAGGGGCTCCTTCAGCCCAAGCGCTAATATCACTCAACACCTCACTATTACTCTTGGCCCTCGACCACACTCGGTGGAACCAATCGAAAAGCCCCTCAGGCGAAGTAATAGAACGGGGTACTCGACCCGAAAACATCATTTAAATGCTCATGTAGTGTAAATCAGGCTGAGTTTCAAGTAAAACAGTATGCACGATGGTGCTGAGCAAAACCATCAACAGGTAGTGAGGAAAATAGCAGTAAAACACCCTTAAAGGGTCTAAACAGATCGACACGAGGCCCCAAACACGGCTTATAGCCCAAATATTTCACAAATCTTTAGAACATAATTTAACACAAGTTTTTGAGTAATATGCAACTCATTAGTTTCCACGGAGAGGACCTAGTCCAATTCAAAAATCAATACGCGCCACATATTCGTCATCCGACATGTGCGCCATTCCAAATTCAGTGAGACAATAATGCAGTCCGGGGTTCCATACCCTCAGGACAAGATTTAAGACCATTACATACCTCTACCGGGCCACGACACTAGTCCGCTATGCCTTTGCCCCTAAAGTTGGCTCCCGGTTTCTCCTAATCTAGCCAAAAACCAGATAACATCATCAAAATATACTCATGGAACACAACCCAATCAAAAATCATCAAATTTAAAAAAAATCTCGAAATTCGGCCAAACCCGAACCCCGGGCCCATGTCTCAGAATCTGAAATTTTTGACATCATTAGAACCCTCGTCCTCCCACGATTCTATACATACCAAGAACACTAAATTCGGACCACAATTGCCATTCCAAAATCCAAAAGAAATCCCAATTCCTTCCTCCCATTTTTCCAACTTTTCTTACCGAAACCCTTAAATTTTCAAGCCTGGTCTCAATAAAAATAGCATAGGAACGGGATTAACAAATCAAAGAACTCACCTTAGCTGAAGAACCTGGAAATACCCTCTCAAAACCCCCTTCAATGGACTCCCCCGCATGCAATTTGTTGAAAACATAATAAATTTCGCGGAGGGGTCCTTTTATACTGTTCTGCCTAGCCATTTCCGCACATGTGGAATATTGGCCGCACTTACGGACCCACAAATGCGGTCCCAGGGTGCGCTCCTGCGATTACCAACTTAACGGCCAAAACTCGCGCCTGCGACCTCACTTCCGCACCCGCGACATCGCAGGTGCGACAAAAATCCTCGCACCTGCGGACTTCTCCTATACAGGCAAAACTCGCACGTGCGATCCCCCTTTCCGCACCTGCGTGATCGCACCTGCAACTCCCCTTTCGCAGGTACGAAAACACCAGCAAACAACACAATAGATTTTCCAAAATCCACTCCAACTTCCCGTCAACCATTCGAACCAATCCCGAGCCCCTCGGGGCCCCAACCAAACATACCAACATATCCAATAATATCATTCAAACTTAGTAGAGCCTTCGGAACACCAAAACAACACGAAAACACCAAATTTACATTAAATTCAAGCCTAAGAACTTTGAAACATCTAAATTCCGCCAACTACGCCGAAACCAACCAAAACACCTCCGATTAATCTGAAATTTTGCAGACATATCCAAAATGACATTACGAACCTGTTCCAACTTCTGGAATTCCATTCCGAGCTTGATAGCCTAATTTCAACTGCCGACCGGAATCTCCAAAAACTAACTTTCGCCAATTCAAGCCAAATTCTACACCATACATCACAAAAATATTCCGAACACATTCCTAAGTCCCAAATCACCTAACGAAGCTATTCGAACCATAAAATCAGCATTCCGAGGTCATTTACCAATAAGTCAACTCTCAGCTAGCTTTCTTACTATTAGGCCACTTTAAAAGGATAATTGCCTAAACTCTCATTATAACCACTCCGGACCCAAACCAACTGATCCAACATATCCAAAATAAGAAAGCGATACATAACAAATGCAGAAATAGGGGAGACGGGGTAAATCTCACGGAACGACCGGTCGGGTCGTTACAATCTCCGTTGAGGCTTGATGATGTTATGTACGTACAAACCTATGCATTACATGACATTTATATGCATATGCATGACATTTTAAATATTTTATTTACAGAGCTATCCAAACTTACAGGTTGAGTCATTTACTCCATGTTTCTTCCATGTCCTCTATATACTGATTTACATGCCATACATACTCGGTAGATTATTCGTACTGACGTCCTTTTGTTGGGGATGCTTCATTCATGCATGCATGTATAGATAATCAGTTTGACGAGCCCTTATAGTAGACGAGATTGGCATTCAGCGAAGGATCGTTAAGAATCCACCTCATTCGGAGTGCAGCCGAGTCTATGAGTCATTGTGTTAGAGTTTTGCTACAAACTTATGGGAAGGCCGATCCCCTGCCCCATTTTATGTCGATTAATCTTAGAGGCTTTGTAGACAAAGGTTCATTTTGTACAGTATGTCAGAGGCCTTGCCGGCCCATACGTATTCATGTTTTAAGAATGATAGTTTATTGATAGAGTGTTGCCCACTTATAGTTATACACTATGAGTTGTGGCCATGTTGGCCCATGATAGTTACAGAAGAAAAACAAATGAGTTACACAGTGGTTCCCTCGGTCCAGCACGGCATCAGGTGCCAACCACGCCTCCCCAGGTTTGGGGCGTGACACCGTTCTAGAATAGCCACAGGCTCCTCCTCATAAGTAAAATCCTTGTTCAAATGGATCGAGCTGAAATCCAATACATGAGACAGATCACCGTAGCCTAATACCGAAAGTAAGTCCATCAATAAATCTCATCACTCTCTCCCTCTCAGTAGGGAGTAAGATAACTACGTGGCGAGCTTGGTCCACAAATTGGGTCTCGTATTGGGTAAAACCCATGCTACCCTACTGAAGGCGCTCAAACTGTATGTGATACTCCTCTATGATAGTGAAATGAATGGAATTCTCCAGAAAAAAGCTGCAAAAACTGATCCCAAGTGTGTGGTGGTGAACCAGTTGGTCTGCTCCGTACTTAATCCTGCTACCATCTCTTGGCCGAATCGGTCATCTAAAACACTGCAAAGTCTACTCCATTGGACTCAACAATAGCCATGTTGCTCAGTACCTCGAAGAAACGATCCAAATAATCCCGTGGGTCCTTAGAAGGTGCAAAACTAAAGTGAATATGGAAGAGATTTGTGAACTTATCCAACCTCATCAATCCCTTAGAAGACATCACAGGTTTCTCCCTAGTGTATGTAGAAATATTTGAGGAATTACCCCCACTGGATGGGCTATTGGATTCTGATATATGGGTGTCATCTGCTATGAAGTGTGAGTAGCGGGAGTCTGTGCTCCTCCCCTAGCCCGAGAGACGCCTGGTGCCACCGAAAATGCACCGGTAATGGCCAGAGTCTCCATAAGGCCCACTAAATGGACCAGAGCATCCTGAAGCACGGAAGTGGTTATAAATCCCTCCAGACCTGAGCAGGTCCGACTAGCGCAATCTAAGCTAAGATCTCCTCATTATCAATTTGATGCCCACGGTGGGCGCTGCTGCACGAGCTCTAGGCTTAGCTCTGCCTCTGGCCCTGCCTTGGCCTATGGCTCTACCCCTGGTAGTGTCTTCAACAAGGGGCTCCAACTCCTGCTCGGTTGTAGATGTTGTGCTTTTTCTCACCATCTACGAGAGAATAATAATGGAATAATTCAAACATCAATGATAGAATACAATGGCACGATAAGGAAAGAAAGAAGTGAAATTTTCCTAAAACTCCATATCCTCTGGAAGATAAGTGCAGACATCTCTGTACCGATCCTCCAGACTCTACTAAAATTGCTCATCACTCATGAGACCTAAGCAACCTAGTGCTCTGATACCAACTCTTCACGACTCGAAATTCCAAACCTCGGGATCGTGATGATGCCTAACATCCACTTGCTAGACAAGCCAATGTTAATAAGAAATTAACCAATTTTTAACAATTAATTCAAAGAAATGACATTAAATGAGAAATAGTTTTCAAATTTAACATAGTGAATAAAAGCAACGTGATACTAACTTCTCCCAGAAATCCAAAGTCGCAAGTACAAGAGCTACTAGAATACTATATACATGGTCTAAAGTAATATGATTGCTTGAAGCTAGATAAACATTAAAGATAGGAAATGGACAAGGACTTCAAGGTCTGCAGACGCCATTAGATCTACCTCAAGTCTCCTAAGTGAATGTGATCTGAGCCGACGCACCTCTAAGCATCGCTAGGACCAATAAGAGTATCTGCACAAGAAGTGCATACATGTAATTTGAGTACAACCGACCCAATGTACTCCATAAGTGTCGAGCCAAACCTCGGCAAGGTAATGACGAGGCTATGACAAGACACCTATGTAAAAGCCCCGTGCAAGTATATATAAAGTAGAAAAATAACAAGAAGAATGATAAAATATTAACTGGGAGGGGACATGCGAAAGGAGAAATATCATAAAAATGGCAAGTACGAAATCACGAACTAAAATATTTCGAAATAAGAAACAATATAACTTAGTAAATCACCGAAACCGAAAATCATATAAGGCAATGATATGAAACACATCATCGCCTTTCGTGATTTTACTCTCATCCTCACCATGTAATATCATAAATGAAATGACACGGCATCACCCTTCATGCTTTTACTCATCAGCACGACATCACTCTTCGTGATCTTACTCTCAAATCTCTCAATATATGATAATGGATGAAAATAAGGCACGACAACACCCTTCGTGCTTTTCTCTCTTCCTCACGAAGCAACAATACAAATTCGAATAATAAAAGAAAGGAAGAAAACCATTTCACTTCTATTATGGTGCCATGATATCAAACTCAACTTTCAAAATATTCACCATCTTTGAATTAAACAATAAATATGGACAGATAATTAAAAGAAGTAATAACTAACCTAAGCATGGAAAACATAATCAATAAAACAATATAATACAAAGAAACAATCTCCATCCGCATGCTTTAACCCAATCACAACACCATAGATACTCGGCACCTCACATATACGTTGTTCCCACATATAAAACACGTAGAAAATAGTCCAACAAGTCCTAATCCCTCAAGTCAACATTAACCACGATACTTAACTCACTCCGCAACAAAATCAATGCTCAATCGCAGTTTTCCTCTAGAATTAGCCTCCAACCCAATCAAATCTAATCAAATATAGTTCCAATAATTATAAATACACTTTAGAAACTACCTACGAGTGAAAAAGATTCAATCTTTAATGATTTTACAAAAAGTCAATAAAAGTCAACCCCGAGCTCGCTTGGTCAAAACTCGAGATTCGAACCAAAACACAATTACCCATTCACCCCCGAGCCCAGTGATGTGATTAGTTTCGAAGTCCGGCCTTAATTTGAGGTCTAAATATCAAATTTTCAAAATCCCCAATTTCTACCACGAAAAAGCAAACATTAAAGGTTAAAATCAATGGGTGTTTATGGAAATGTAAGGAAACAAGTTAAAATATACTAACCTATGAAGTTGGGATGAAAAATCTCTTCAAAATCGCCTCTAGGCCGAGCTCAAACTTTAAAATGGTGAAAAATGAGAATAATCCTGATTTTTAGAAGTATAAAAACGGATTTTTTTACTTAAATTAAGGCTAGAGTTGACATGGTCAATATTCTTGGTAAACGACCTTGGATCCATGTCTTGACGATTTTGGCAACCTGCAGATCTCCCATTTGCGAGGTACTGCTCACAAATGCAATCCTCTCTTTTGCGAGTGACTGCTCTCCTTTGCAAAATGGGAATTGGGGGATAGGTATCTCATTTGCGAAGAAAACATTGCATTTGCGGAGAGGGTGTGGTCTGCATTTGCGACCATTTCATTGCTTTTTCGAACACTGGTGACTTTGATAGCTTCAGATTAGTTGGGGGCCTCACAAATGCGAATCTTCCACAACATTGCAATGTTTGGGGGCCTCACAAATGCGAGGTATTAGTCACATTTTCGACTTCTGAGAACTTGTTGCATTGGTCACTTTTGCGATCATTGTTCCGCAATTGCGGACATCAATATTGCAAACAATAGTTCGCAATTGCGAAATCTGCAGCTGGGTGAGATATTGTAAAATTGGGACTTAGCTTATTTTGAACCATTTCTTATCCCTAAGCTCTCTAGAGGAGATTTTTGAAGAACATTTCTCCCTAAATTCATTGTTAAGCATCTTTAACTAGTTTTCAATAAAGTTTAATTAATATTCACAAATTTTTAACATCAAATCTATAAATTTCAATGTGGAAGTTAGGTTCGTATTATGTATTTGTATTTGTTGGTATGACCAGACGGGGTCTTGAGGAGCTCGGGGGTGATTCAGGGTGGTACTGGACAATTTTTGTGATGTTTGGAGCTGTTGTTTTCCTATAGCTCAAATGTTGTTTGCAATTGCGAAGGTGATGCCACAATTGCGTAGCGTATATTGGAGCTGGGTAGTTTTCCCTCTTCGCACTCACAACTATATAGTAGCGCTCACGGAGCTTGAGTGGCTTGCACATCACGTTCATGATTGATAGTGGGAGCTGGTGGATGCGCCTTCATGTTCGCATGGTACAAGACACGTTCGTGAAATGGTTGGTATTTGTGGTCATCACATTCGCGAGGTCCGTGATGCGAACATGGAGAAAATTTTTCTTTGGCTATATAACTTTTTTGCATCGCGATCGCAAGGGTACAACCACGATCATGTAGGGTACTGCTGGGCAGTGCATATAACTTGTTATTTTCGGATGTGGAACTCATTTTATCATATTTTGATATTGGGAGCCCGTATTGAGGCGATTTTAGGCGATTTTTTCATCCAGTTAAATTGAGTAAGTGTTCTTCACTCGGATTTGATTATTATTCATGACTCTATCTTTAATTTTGGTGGTTCATTGATGAATCTAAAAGAGAAATTGTGAGTTTTTAGCAAAACTTTAAGTGAATAATTGGATTTTGAACATCAACACGGAGTCGGGTTTGGATAGAACTTATATGGTTGGATTCATATTCGAATGGGTTATCGAGATTTGTAAATTTTATCGGATTACGAGATGCAAGCATGGGTTGATATTTTTGCTGACTTTGAGTATTTAATTAAGGATTCGACCTTTATCGTTTGAGTTTGATTCCTATGACATTATTTGATTGTTTTTGGCTAGATTTGAGCCGTTTGGAGGTCAATCCGCGCGAGAAAGCATTTTTGAAGTATTGATTTGGCTTGTTTGAGGTAAGTATCTTGCCTAGCTTTGTTTGAGGGAATTTTTTCCACTACTTAAAAATATTTGCAGTATGGGGGATGATGTATATATGAGGTGGCGAGCGTATATACATGTGCCATGAGTATTCATGCTCGGAGTAAATTCTAGCTTACTCTATGCTTTATTTGATTGTGTGTTCTGCGTGACTCTATATATTGTTCCATCAATTGACTATGTGAGCACAATAAACCATGCTAGAGAAATGTTGAGACTATTTGTACCTTATTTTAAATGTGTTTAGAAAATCTTGAGACATATTCCAAACTTGCCTCGGAGATACGTGTATGTTATGGACACACATCCGTACTTGTTCTTGCATTGTGATTTGACTGGGAAGAGTACACCCTGGATACATATGTGATCATCTATATGACTACTTAAACTTTGTTGCTATAATTGACTTACCCGTAGTCATGTATTATCCATAATTTTATTGTCATTGTGTCCTTGTTGACGTGTGGAGTATAACGGTGTCATTTCACTATTGATGTGTGGAGTATAAGGGTGGCATTTAACTATTTATGTTTTGTGGGTTATAGGGTGGTATTACAGTGTTGATGTTGTGTGGAGTATAAGGGTAGCAATGTTGTGCGGAGTATAATGGCGGCGAAAATAAAGAAGGTGTAACGACTCAGATGGTTGTTTTGAGTATTCTTATCCCCGTTGCCACAATTTGATGCTTTACTTATGTGTTTTTGTGGGTACGTGACTTGCCAGGTTGATTAAATTAGTTTCAGGGAGGTTTCAGAGTGAATTGGTACACTTAGTCCCAAGGTTGGAATCTAAAGTTGAAAGAGTTGACCAAAAATTGACTTTTGAATAGACGACTCCATAAGAGTTTTGATGATTTTAATAGATTTTTATGGTGATTTTTGACTTAGTCGTATATCCAGATTTAGATTTGAATTTTTGTAGGTTGATTTGAAGCTTTTTGAGGGAAGTTGGAAAGTTGAAGGTTTGGAAAGTTGAGAGGTTTGACCGGGAGTTGACTTTATTGATATCGTGTTAGGATTTTTGTTCCAGGAGTTGGAATAGGTCCGGTGCACCATCTGGGACTTGTTTCTAATATTTTAGATAATGTGATTCAGCATGAGGTTTAGAAGTTGGAAGTTCATTAGTTTCATTAGGCTTGAATTGGGGTGCAAGTCGTGGTTGTGGTGTTGTTTGATGTGATTCGAGGCTTCGAGTAAGTTTGTGTTATGAGTTAATACTTGTTGGTATATTTTGATGGGTCGCCTGGTGCTCAGATGTGATTTGGATTGAGTTCGGACTCATTTTGGACATAGAGGATTTGATGACGAATCTGAGTTCTGGTGTTTTCGCATCCGCGATGGGATTGGCCGCAGATGCAGAGCTGCAGGTACGACTTTGGTAGCGCAAGTACGAGGTTTGTCTGGCTGGGGTGGGGTGGGGGGGGGGGTCCGCATATGCATGCATGTTTCCGTAAAATCAGAGTCGTTTCTGCTGCGAATGGACAATAGAAATACAATGTGGTTGGAGGATCAAGGACTGCAAATGCGGAAGATATACCACAGAAGCAGGTGCGTAGATGCGGGAACTTGATCGCAGAAGCGTTAGGTCGGGATTTAAGTGGAGTTTGCACGAGGAATTGTTTTACAAAAGCGGTATAATAAGTGTGGGTCTGCTGGAAGAATATATATTCGAAGGGTTTCATTGATTTTCTAATTTCGGGAGTATTGGAGCTCGAATAAAGGCGATTTTTGGGGGACATTTTGCTACAATTGAAGAGATAAGTTAAGTTTAATTAGGTTTGATGCTAGATATTGATTACCCATTAATTATTACACCTACTTTATGTTAATATAAGGTGAAATTTGGGAATTTTAAACTATGTTGTTGGAGAGTGCGATTTGATGATTTGAAGGTCGATTTGTGGTTGGAATTAGACGAAATTTGTATGATAGGACTCGTATTTGAATGGGTTTTTGATAATTATGAATTTTATCGGGTTCTGTGCTGCAGGCCCCGGGCTGACTACATGGGTTGATTCAAGATCTTAGCTTTATTATTTGGAATTGGTTCCTATGGCTTTTATTTATTACAATAAGTTATTTTGACTAGATTCGGACCGTACGGAGGTTGATTCATGCAGGAACGACTTATTAGAGGAGTGATCTGGCTTGCTTGATGTAAGTATCTTACCTAAACTTGATTGAGGCACTAGCTTCTTGAGTTATTTCTGATAGCTACGTGCTATGGGTGCGCATATGTGTGGGGATTGATCTCATGTGCGAGCACCATGGTATTTATCCATACTCGGGGATAGTGCTTAGGCTATGACATGCCTTGAATTGATTGTTAAGCTTTAAGGTGTGATGTTTCTCATAGTTGTAACCCTGTTCTGGGCTATTTGATCTATGTTTTGAGATTACATAGAGGCTAATCTCCTGATTGAACTTGATATTTGCTATTTTCCGGATGAAATTAATAATTTGAGCTATGATAGAACACTTTGCACATGCATACAGTTTAGTATGTCATTTATACTAGTCAGGAGCATAAAATATGATATTCATTGATCATATAGATGTGTTCTTATATATTTGCTACTGTGTGATATGATTTGGAGTGGATGCCTATGACCACGCCGGGTGGATTGCATTGTTATGCCAGTGACCATGCCGAGGGGATGTTGTTATGCCTGTGACTACGCCGAGCGAATTGTGTTGTTATGCTTGTGACCACGCCAGGCGGATTGAGCTACTTAGGCATTCCTAATCAAGGCATCGGCCACCATAATTGACGAGCTAAGTGATGTTTAGGAGACTTTTTGTTTCAATTGAAGAGGTAAGTGAAGTTTAATCACTTTTTATGTTAGATATTGATTATTACACCTAGTTTACGTGAATTTAAGGTGAAATTTTGGGGTTTTAGACTTTTTGTTGAATAATGAGATTTGATGATTTGAAGGTCGATTTGTGGTTGGAATTGGACGAAATTGGTATGGCCACACTCGTATTTTAATGGGTGTTCGGATTGTGAATTTTGTGGGGTTTCGGGGTAGGACTCGTGGTTGACATTTTCGGTTGAATTTGCATATTTGATTCAAGATCTTAGCTTTATCAATAGGAATCAGTTCCTATAGCTTATATTTATTATAGGGAAAAAGGCAAAATATATCCCTTTACTTTCATATATTGTCTATATTTAACCTCTGTTATACTATCGGTCCAAATTTATCCTATTGTTATACTATCTTACAAAATTTATCCCTACAATCAGTAAACTTTTAAAAAGACCCCTTAAGCAATCCAAAATCTCCCAAATTTCTTTTATTTAAATCACTTGTTGTTCTTCGTGGTCCCCTATTTTTGAAATAATTCGTATTTACATGCTTTTTGAATTAGAGAAAAAAAAATAAGAGAGAAAAATATAAAATAATACAACCGAATATACAAAGTATTAAATTGAAAAATCTAAATTAGGTAGATTTTCTAAATTCTAAAAGTATTTACAACATCCCAATTTTAATGAATTTGTTGCACCAAATGTATGGAGACTTTGCAAGTATTAGTGATTAAAGTTGAAGTTCCTCGGAGACTTTACATTGTCTACTTGAACTTTGCTTTAATTAAATGCCTACACATTGTGCACTCTTAAGTTAGTTGATCGAACTCTACACTAACCAGACAATGACAAAATATATTTGAATATAAATGTACATACATAATGATCAACTGCATATAATACACAATAAATAGATCCACTAAATTCTACGGCGTGTATTTCATTGAAATATAATAAAATTCTAAACCAATTTTATTTATTACATTAAGAGAAATAGGTGCATTGGTAATTAAAAAAAATTATGAATAATTTGTATAGTCTAGTAACTTTAGCATTCACATCAATAATAATTTTTTAAAATAATGGAGCAAGAAGAACACCAAGTGATTTAAATAAAAAGAATTTGGGAGATTTTGGATTATTTAACAGATACAGGGTATTTTTAAATGCTTACTGATTTTAGGGATAAATTTGGGTTGATAATATTACTTTTTGGCTAAATTTGGCCCAATAGTATAACGAAGGTTAAATGTAGACAATATATGAAAGTAGAGGAGTATATTTGCCCCTTTTACCTTGATTATATTAAGTTATTTTGAATAGATTCAGTAGGTTGATTCACGTGGGAAGGGTTTGTTAGGGGAGTGATTTGGCTTTCTTGAGGTAAGTAGCTTGCCTAAACTTGGTTGAGGAACTAGCTGCCTGAGTTATTTGAGATAGCTCCGTGTTATGGGTGCACATATATGTGGGGATTGAGCCTATGTGCGAGCACCAGGGTATTTAGCCATACTCGTGGTAGTTCTTAGGCTATAACATGCCTTGAATCGATTGTTAAGCTTTAACATGTGGTATTTCTCATAGTTGTAACCCTATTGTGAGCTTTTTGATCCATATTTTGAGATTACGTAGTGGCTAATCTCCTTATTGAACTTGATATTTGCTATTTTCGTGATGAAATTTCCGATTTGAGTTATGATAGCACACGTTGCACTGTATACACTTTAGCATGTCACTTATACCAGTCCTGGAGTATAATATCTAATATTTATTGATCATATAGATGTGATATTTTATATTTGTTACTGTGTAATATGATTTGGACTAGATGCTAGTGACCACGCTGAGTGGATTGTGTTGTTATGCCAGTGACCACACCAGGTTTTTTGTCTTGTTATGACCATGACCACGTCGGGCGAATTATATTGTTATGCATGTGACCATGCCGGGAGGATTGTCATATAGTATGTGAACACGTTGGATGGATTATTATATTTAGCATGTGACCACGCCGGGCTGATAGTATTTTGAATTGTCCATGGTACATGTGGATATGGATCCATCCCCCTAGGGTCACCCTCTCATGTTTCGCTCTTGATGGTGTAGACACGGATTAAGGTAAACTGACCAGTGGTTTGGTACTGTTATGAAAATTATGAGGAACTCTGGCCAGTCTTGTTTGGTTGTTGCATCTCATCTTTACTTGAAATTTCCATGATTTACTTGCATATCAATTTTATATGCTTGATCATTGACCGAGTAAAGTACTTGAGTAAGTTTGGGCGCCAAGGTGGTTTTATCTATGATCTTATGATTTGGTCATATTATTGTTTTGTACACGTTGAGTTTATGAACGATACAAGTTAAAGCAACTGTCATTTATTATTCTTACCTATATTACCTCGTTGAGGTTAGTTATGATACTTGCTGAGTACATGGGGTTGGTGTTGTACTCGTGCTACACTCTGCACTTAATTGTGCAGATCTAGGTGTCGGACTCAGTCACTTATAGCGAAGATACCTAGCTGAGTTTGATCACCGAGAGATGAGGTAGATTTGCATTCTCAACCGCAGTTTTGGCGTCTCTTTCTATATTGTATTGTTGTCTATATTTCAAACAATATTTCTATTTTGGTTTCAGACTTGTATTTTCGTTTTAGAGCTCATGACTCTGTATTTACGAGCTATGCGTTATTTATCATGTATTGGCATATTTTGCTATATTAAAGTTTAGACTTATGTTAATTCTATCTTTTCTGCTATTATGGTGCATTACTATTAAGTCCGACTTGCCTAGCATGTGCGTTAGGTGCCATCACGACCGTTGGTCTTTGGGTCGTGACCAGAGGTATTTCATAGTTATATGTCTGTGCGGTGAAATAATAGTGATGATAAGTTCATGTAGCGAAATAAGGGAGATATTTCATTGTTATATGGACGTGCGGCGAAATAAGGGTGGCATGGTTGATGATATTATGTGATGATTTGGGGGTGCCTTTCATGATGTTTTCTTTGTGTTGAAACGAGATTGATATTTGATTGCATAAATGTTTCTTAAAAGTATCCGTCTTGTATTTTTAATGAACTGTTAGTTGAATTTGACATGCTATCATCTGCCCCACTTCCACTTGATGATTTGTTGTGAAAAATGTGTTTCTCTATATTGAGTTGATACCTCATGTTTTTGTTTAGTTGTTGGTCGCATATCAGATAGATGTGATAAGGAAATTGTCATCATGCATTGCTATATTTGGCTCTTAAAAAATTTTCTTGAACGTGTTATTTGGTAATTGATGCGGAATCCGATCATGTTTGACATAGCTTTACAATCAGGTATGAGTATTGAGCACACATATTATATGTTGTATACCTCTTTGTGATCAATATTGGTGCAAGTTGTATTTGTTGAACATGTATAATTGGTATAGTTGTTTATTACCCTATCCTAGTTGTGCACCTTTACTGCTGGTATTATTTTTATCTAACTGTCCTTCTGGAATAATTTCTTTGTATTATACATGTTATTGAGTTGCACAAGTTCTGCAAGTGAGCATCTTTTGCCATAAAATTTCCGTCACTACTTCTCTAAGGTTAATCAAGATACTTATTGAGTACATGTGGTCGGTTATACTCAAACTACACTTATGCACCTTGTGTGCAGATTCTTGAGCTGAGTACCTGGTAAGAAATGTCACGACCCACAATCCCTCATTAGGAGTCGTGATGCTTTCTTGAGCCGAGGGTCTATTGGAGGTAGCCTCTCTATCCTCACAAGGTAGGGATAAGTTCTGCGTATACACTACCCTCCCCAGACCCCATGTTGTGGGATAATACTAGTTAGGTTGTTTCTGTTATTGTGAAGAGTCGTGATGGCACCTAGCCCCTAGGACTAGGTAAGCCTAAGCGAGTTATAACATATTTAAAAAAGTTAATGATTAAACATGAACCAATAATTGTTATACATAGCCAACAACCATCAATAAACGTACAATATCCCAAGATCGGTAGTACAAGTAATAGCTTTTTTAAGAGTAACTTAGAATATCAAATACATTACTGTTTGGAATTGAAGTAAACAGTAACGATGTAAAACTCCAGAAGGTGACTCTGAGTCTTGCAAACACGACAACACCTATGCCTTGAAGTCTCCGCAGCAATACACGATCAGCTATCTATTGACCAACATACTCCAAGGTACCTAGATCTGCATAAAATGTGCAACAAGCGCATTATGGGTACACCACAGTGGTACCCAGTAAGTATCAAGACTAACCTCGGTGAAGTAGTGACGACGAACAATCAAGATGTCTACTAGACAATAAGCTACAAGTATCGATATGAAATTAATGGAGGAACGAATATCAATATAAAGCAAAACATGGAAAGAATAATAATATAACACTAGAAATTAAAAGTAGAAGCAACAAATAGCAACATGGAGTAAATAGGTACAAACGTTGTAAAGTAATCAGAACACAGTTAAGGTACCAGTAAAACCCAGTAAGGAAAATAAGTAATACCCAATAATCAACCATTCTTACACAAGGTTTACATAAGAATCACCCCGAGGTACCACACCTCATAATCACAATCTCAGGTTCCAAATAACGAATCATAATCACTTGTCATCTCATGCCTACATAATCAATCACAACTGCACGGACAACTCACATGTTAGTACCATGAACAGTAACCTCATATCCATATGGACAACTCGCGTGCCAACAGTGACAATAACTCCTATCTGCACAGACAGCTCACGTGCCAACAATAACAATGTCTCATACCTGCACGGATAACTCATGTGCCAACAATAACAATATCTCATACCCACACGGACAACTCACATGTTAGTACCATGAACAGTAACCTCATATCCATATGGACAACTCGCGTGCCAACAGTGACAATAACTCCTATCTGCACAGACAGCTCACGTGCCAACAATAACAATGTCTCATACCTGCACGGATAACTCATGTGCCAACAATAACAATATCTCATACCCACACGGACAACTCACATGTTAGTACCATGAACAGTAACCTCATATCCATATGGACAACTCGCGTGCCAACAGTGACAATAACTCCTATCTGCACAGACATCTCACGTGCCAACAATAACAATGTCTCATACCTGCACGGATAACTCATGTGCCAACAATAACAATATCTCATACCCACACAGACAACTCACATGCCAATAATAAAAACTTGTCTAAAGACTAGATGCTGTAGGGTCTTATCTATGATCCCAAAACTTCACATAATACGTATCATTAAATTCTCGTCTCAATTTTTTTTTCAATTTATAAACAACTATCGTAGTAACATATCAAACGTATAAGGCTGACATACCAGAGTACACACCCATGATCAATGAACATCAAGAATTATACTTATGACCGATATAGGTGACAAATTATGGTGTATGCTTGTGCAAGTGTACTACCACAGCTCGAGTCAACAAGTAAGATCAGAGACACCGAATAGCACATTATAAACAACACCAATAAAAGCCCGTAATATGCATGACTCACACAATATAGTCACACGACCACACAAATATCATAAATTACAATGCCCTTAGGCCGTCACAAATCATACTCGACATAGCGCCCTTTGGTTCGCCGCGAGTGAAATAATAAAATAAATGGCCGCCTTGTCTTACCACACACGCATACATAATTATTCCACCTTGTCTCGCCACATACGAAAATCCAATATATATATCCTGCCTTGTCATGTTGCATGTGTAAATATCAATAATAGCATTAGCATGGACAACTCATGTGAAAACACCCCGACAATCCTCTCAACAATCTCACGTGTGCCATAAACGTACCAACACAATATAATAACCCAAAACACATGTGCCCATATACCATAACATTTCCATAGAAACAATTCCAATACCATAACCACACATATCCCACACTCAATAACACCGAGTACATCAAGAAGAACAATTACACGAGGGTACGACAAGTAAATCAACACAAAAATTACAACAATACAATGAAACGGAAGAATAAGCTCAATAATGAAAGACATAACATGTAGCAATGACTTCAAATAAGAATAAATCAATTATGAAATATATAACATAACAATAAAGAGGCAACAAATCCCATTAAAGAATATATGAGTATATTTGGCAATAAAAGATAGAATATAAACCAACAACTTCAAATAAATCATATATGAGTAAATTTAACAATGGAGGATATACTATGATAAGGCAACTTCAATTAAATGTACATAAGAACCTAAGAATCTAAACCGGTCAAATTTCCACATACAATGTCATGTACACACTCTTCACCTTGTGTACAAGTTTTTTTCATATCAATCCCTACGGTGTAGTTCTCCCACACAACATTAGGCAAGATACTTATCTCACTTGGGCCAAATCAATACTCAAAAATAGCTTTCCTTTAATAATTCACCTCCGCTCGACTTAAATCTAGAAAAAATGACTTAATAATATCAAACAATGCAAGAGAAATAAATTCCAATTAATAAAGCTATGATCTTTATACAATTTCTCAAAAGTCAACAAACGTCAACCCTGGGTCGCCACGTCAAAACTGAGTCCTATGGTAGATTCTGATTACCCATAACGCCACGAGTCTATATATGTATTTGTTTCAAAATTCGAGTCCAATTCGACTTCAAATCTCAAATTTTTATTTTTCAAAACATAGACAAAATTTCTCAAAATTTGACTTCGATTCTAATAGATTTTATGTTAAATCTCATATATAATCATGTAAAATAGTAGAAAATTGATCAAAATTACTTATCATTGGGGCTCCACACCAAACATCAACACAAGTGTAAGAACAACAAAAAAACTCAATCGCATGATCAAAACATAAAAATAACAACCGAAATCACGAATCAGACCTCCAAACACATGGAATTTACATGAAACTCAAGAACTTCAAAAAACACAACCGTACGTCTGATTACTATCAAATCAACCCGGAATGATGCCAAACATAACCGAAAATTTCCAAATAACAAACGAACAAATTACAAGTTTGAAAATCAAAATTCAAACTCGATAGCCACGAATTAAACCTACGGTCAAACTTATCAAAATTCTAAATCATTAAATTGCAACTTTTGGAAAAACCACCCAAATCAACCTAGGGACCTAAGAATTCAATTTCGGGCATTCTCCCAAGTTCAAAATTATGATATAAACCTCTTAGAGCCATCGAAATACCATCTCGAGGTCGTTTTGACAAAATTCAAACCCCTGGTCAATATTTCCAACTTAAGCTTCTAAAATGAGAATCGCTCGTCCAAATCAATCCCAAAACATCCGAAAATCGAATCCGACCATATGCGCAAGTCATAATACACAATATGAAACTACTCAAGACCTCCAACCAGTGAACGAAACGCTAAAGCTCAAAACGTCCGGCCGGGTCGTTACAAGAAGGAGCTTTGCTTGGAGATGTACTAGCGGACCAGATTCGTGCCACCTTTTTGTTCATGGTAGCTTAGAATTTTATTTCTGTTTATGTAACTTGAAATTTTTTATTTATTTATTTCTTTTACAAGCTTTGTAAATCTAAATCATAGTGGTACGTGACTTGTACTACTAGTCCTTGAGGTAGTTTTATTGATTCTTTTGCAGTTTGTTTTATAGCATTGATGATTTCTCAGTGTAGTAGTAAATTATACTGTTTGGCTTACCTAACAGGTTGAATTAGGTGTCGTCACGACTTAGTGGAGTATTAGGTCATGACAAACACGCCCCTTAAATTTATTCTTAATATTTTTTTTAGAAAATTAAACACCTAAACTCTTCCAAAAGTGTACTAACTAGACACATTTTACTTAGAATAAAATGAGCTCATTAACGATATATCATAAAAATGTATGCCTGACTCTAAACATAAAAAAATAGTAGTAGCTTCATTCCCACATGTCTGTTAGGGTAGCCTTAGAACTGTCAAAAATGAAGATTCATTCAAAGATTTCGAGAAGAAGGTGAGAAAAAAAAGCTTATGATGAGCCCCATCATCATTGATATGGCAAAAAAATAATGAAAGTGCGAAATGTGAACACTGACCCCAAATAATAAGGGGAAAATAAGAAAAAGAGCTTGCGGAAAAAACTAAAGCTTTTTTCCTCAAAAGCTATTATGACCGGTTGCTATGGCCTCCCCCCAACCCCTCCCCAACCCCTCTTCTCAAAATATTCATTCAACTCGGTGTCTCGGTGATGCATAAAGATAGAAAAGAAATGTTAAGATCCCGACATGATATTTGGTCTAAATGCAACATAGGCTAAGGCGAATATGACCGACTCTAGTGTTATAGCTAGTAAGACTTATTCCATTTACCCCAAATTTTGGGTCCCCATTCTTTAGAAATAATAGGTTTATAGAATATTAAACGAGTCAAAGAAAATGTTACAAGTAGAAGATAATAATTTAATCGATATATTTAATCAAATTAAAGGACGTGATTCTTTTTCAAATGCTTATAGAATAATGTTTAGCGATTCCTATAATAGTTGCCACATAGAAAAAAAAATTTCAAAATTAAAGTTGATATAATCTCATTTAAGATCAACAATTTCTTAAGAAGTATTATTTTGGCTAGCTATTGAAAAGAATTATTACAATAAAACAACTATAAAAAAATTATTCGCAACTTTGCATATAAAAAAGCTAGGAAATCGACTTCAAATAAAAATATATCTTATAGAAGTTTAAAAAGAATTTAGGCCTTAAATTAAATTTTGGCTTTAGGCCACATATGTGCTTGAGCCGCCCCTGGAGACGAAGCCAAGATTTTAACCTTATGAGTTTGAAATTCTTGCCCGTTTATGTTATTAGGTTCTAAATTAATAATTTATACCTATTTAGTGAATATCTTAAAACAAATATATTATTTTGGCAAAATTTATTGTGTTCGGCTAAATTTTGCAAGACTTATGCTAGCTCCGCCCCTAAACATATGAGGTTAGGTGGAAGAAATTGACCGGAGAAAGAAATGATAATTTGGGGAATTTAAAGCTGGAGGGAAAGCAGGAGTTGCTCCACTTCTCGAAGAAAAAGTAACAGTGGAGAATAATGTCAAAATGAGTTGGACTAATCTGAATGGGCAAAAAACAGGTCACTAAATTGCTTAGAGTCCAAATCTTACATGGGCTATGGTGAGATAGTTTATGGAACTTTTATATTTCTATTGCAACGACCCGACCGGTCGTTTTTCTTACTAGAATCCCATACCCCTAAATAGGACTTTCCGTATTATATTTTATTGATTTATGACTTGCGGGGATGGTTGGTTCGGAATTTGGAGGAGTTTGGGTTGGAATTGGAACATTTGGTTCCTTAAGGTTGGCCTGAAAAGACAAGTTTGACTTCGGTTAATATTTTGAGTAAACGACATCAGAATCAAAATTTGAAGGTTCCAATAGGTTCGTATGATGATTTCTGACTTGGGCGTATGTCCGTAATGGGTGTTGGATGACCCGGGAGCGTTTCGGCGCCAAATAGTGAAAATTGGATTCTTGAAGTTTCTTAAGTTCTATAATTGTGGTTTGGAACGTGTTTTGATGATATCAAGGTCCAAATGAAATTTCGAGACCAGGAATAGTTCCATGATGTCATTTATGACTTGCACAAAAAAAATTGTACCATTCCGAGTAGTATAAGTACGTTTCGGCGTGTTGGAAGTATATTTAAGAACTCACAGTTCATAAGTTTGATTTAACTGGTTTTAGGGTGTGATTCTTAGATTTAATCTTGTTTCGGGCGTTCTGAATGTTCTAGCAAGTCCGTTTTATGATTTAGAACTTGTTGGTATGTTTGGACGGGGCCTCGGGGGCCCCGGACGCCATTTAGACGTTGCGCGAGGTGAGTCTAAGCTCAATATGAGTCGCTGGTGCACCAGTTCTAGTGCAACCGCATCTGCGGTTGGTCAGCTGCAGGTGCGAGACGCAGAAGCAGACAATCCCTCGTAGGTGCGGCCCAAGGGGAGGCGCCCAGGAACTGCAGATGTGGCTCCTCTTCCGCAGAAGCAGAACCGCAGAAGTGGCCCCCAGACCGCAGATGCGGCCCCCAGTCAGCCCGGCCAATTCCGCAGGTGCGGACCTTCCCTTGCAGAAGCGAGACCGCAAATGCGGTCCCCTAACCGCAGGTGCGGTTCCCCGCTTAAGGCAGAGCCTTCATTTAATACGGGAAATGTGTCATTTTTGACACATTTCATTCATTTCTTGGGCAATTTGTGAGTTTCCAAAGAGGGGATTTGGCCTAGCATTATTAGGTAGGTTATTTCTACATAATGTTAGTTTAATGCATAGGATATGGGTAGATTACACCATGAAAATTGGTGAAAATACTGGGTTTAGAGTAATTTGATAAAAATAGAATTTAATCACAAAATTAGTTATGGAATCTAGTAAAAATCATATATTATTGATCCTAAGGTTATTGGTAACAACATTCCTCAAGAACTTCCGAAAATCGAGCAAGTGGGCCCGAGGGTGAATTTTGGGAACCTTGCCTTTGAAGTTGATAATCACTTTAATAGCTAGAATATGAACTTGTAAGCCTATAATGATTGGTTTTTACGCTATTTGAATAGTTTCAGAATGTGCGGCTCCGATTTCAGGGTTTGAGAGCATTATTGAATTGGAAGTAGGCTCGAAACGAGGTAAGTCTCTTTTCTAACCTTGTAAGAGGAAATTGTCCCTATAGGTGAAGTAATTAATTTGGTGCTACTAATTATGGGGTCTACTTACGCACGAGGTGATGAGAACATGTGCGTAGCTACTATTATGCTTAAGTCCGGGTAGCCTAGGACCCTAAAGAATGCTTACTTTTTATATTTGAAACTTTATTGTAAATTTAAATTTCTTAGATCATATCTAATTGGTAAATAAATTCTAATAGATTGAACAATATCTTCTTGACCATTAAAGAGAAGTTGACTTTTCTTGCATCCTTGTTTTCTTGATAAATTTTTGATTTGCCTGCTTGATGTTCTTAATAGTATTGACTGTGTCGCATGTATGATTCACGAGCGGGATAATAGATGCATATATGGTTCGCACCATTCGACCCTCCGACAGTGAACATTTTATTATTATGTTGGATCGGGTCATACGCCCACGACACTATATGCGCATGCTATTTGCTTTGACTGTCTATTCTATTTCACGTAGTAGGGTAGATGTATTCTTTTGTTCATTCTACTAGATGCCCATATACTTATGACACTAGGTCCTGGCACACACATTGGTAGAATATTCTTTTGGGGATGTAATTATTTAAACTTGACTTCTTTTGATCATTGCAATCTAATTTACCTTTGTCATTTGCTATTTTCAAATGCTTAGTGATTTAAGTTAAGATATTGTTGGAATGGTTTTTAATAAAATAAATGAGACTCATTAGATGAATTGTGTTGGCTTGTCTAACATCGGTGTTGGGGGTTTTACATCGCGACCTAGAGTAGAATTTGGGTCGTGACACCTATACATTATATGGAACTATATTAACCTCCCTACTCAAGTTTTACTATAATTACATTTTATATACCAATTACACATTTATGTACATTTTAAGGGAACTAAGGATAATAATTATTATCCTAAAACAAATCTACTGTATCTTCCTGTAACGACCTGGCCGGTCGTTCTGAGAGTAATAGCCCATTTCCCTCGTTTCTGCTTCATTATATGTGGTTCAGCTTCATTATGTTGTGATAGATTGCTTGGCTCGGGTTCAAAGCGATTTTTGGAGAGAAATAAAACACTTAGTCTCTTAACTTGGTTCAATAGTTGGAAAAGTCAACCGAAAGTTGACTTATTGGTAAACAACCTTGGAATATAGATTTTTATGTCTCGGTTAGCTTCGTTAGGTGATTTGGGACTTAGGAGTATGTTCGGAACGTAGTTTTGAAGTCCGGTGTGGAATTATGCTTGAATTGGTAAAAGTTAGTTTTGGACGATTTCCGGTCGGCAGTGGAAAATAGGCTATCAAAGTCGGAATGGAATTCCGGAAGTTGGAGAAGGTTCTTAATGTCATTTTGGATATGCGTGCAAATTTTCATGTCACTCAGATGTGTTTTGGTTGGTTTCGGAGTCCTTGGTAAAATTAAGAAATTTCAAAGTTCATATGCTTGCATTTGATGTGGTTTTTGGTGCTTCTGCGTTGTTGTGGTGTTTTCAGGGCTCAACTATGTTTGAATGAGGTTATGGGACTTATTGGTATTTTTGGTTGGGGTCCCGAGGGGCTCGAGATGATTTCGGATAGCCATCAGAGAATTTCGAGTTGGAAAATAGCAGTTGATGCTGCTGGTACTGGTGTGACCGCACCTGCGGATAAGGAACCGCAAGTGCGGGCCCGCAGAATCGCACAAGGCTCCGCAGATATGGAAATTGGATGGATCAGTGAAGGTCGCAGATACAGACATGGGGCCGCACCTACGGTGTTGGAGGTGCGGAAATGGAGTAGAAGGTGCAGAAAATCGACTTTAAGTGTTTTCTCGCAGGTGCGCACCTGGGACCGCAGGTGCGAGATTTAGGCCGCAGGTGCGGAACCACTAGGCAGTTAGTATAAATTCCAGCCTTTGCGAATTTTTGGCACTTTCATCGTATTTTTCATGCGGGCTGAGGCTTTTGGGAGCAAATTGAAGAGGGATTTCGAGGGTCTTCTGTGGAGGTAAGTTTCTTGGACAAGAAAAACCCGATTCTATGTTGTTATTTGATGAATTAGGCTTGGAATTAGTGGAAATTCCTCAGGGTAAGTATTTTGAATGTGGTACTTTTGACGATATTTGAGAGAATATTCAGCGGCTTACGAGCCTTGGACGGTATGATGTTGTGCTTGGGTCTCGTGTGGTGAGTCTAGGTTGTGAATTGCGGTATTATGGCAAGGAGAAGTACCAATTCATAGGTAAGTCAGAAGGAACTTGGATAAGTAGGACAACTTTGTACTAGGTCGGATCGGCGTGGTAAGGGATACAGATAGTTCTTTGGGTGTTCATGAGGTAGTGAGTTTTTACAGGTGTTTCTTAGCAACACTCTTAGGTTTTAGTCACCTGCGTAGCTTGGTTGGGTTAGAAGGATTCAGTCCTGACGGTTTGGTGTTGTACAAATGGGATTCAGATAGTTCCTGATGGTTTTTACCATGGTTAGAGATGCATATTTTCTACTGGCGTGAGGTGCAGGTGATGTATAGTGATTTTGCTTCTAAATGGGACCAAATGGAGAGTTGTTGACTAGTTGGATACGTAGTTGCTTGTGGCTTGGATGGGATCATGAAGTTATCATATTCACCATAGGATGGCATGGCATTTGCGGTATGTTGTGTAGGGTGGAGACTTGCATATGTGAGGTCACGGTTAAGTTCTGGGAGGAAGGTCAAGAAAATTTGTAGGTAGCATTGGCCGTTTCAGATGACTAGGTAGATGATATCACCAATTCGGTGGTTTGATGAGGGTATACATTTCAGAAAATTCAATGTGTGGAGTTAAGGGTGCTTTATCGGTATTGCGACGCTCTCTTGTTGGATCGAGTGCTGGCATTCAAGGCTGCTTAGTAACACTGAAGAATTATAGTTGTATCCCTCGTGGAATGATTTAGCATTAGGATGTGTTATATATTCGAGCGGTGGAGTTGAGATCAGATATAGTAATTGGTGCGCTTCATAACTTCGAGACTGAGAGTTCTCGTAAATAGGTTATTTTGTGGTAGTGAACTGTGAAGATGCGAGCAACTCTATTCAGACATTAGTATGTACCATGATTCAGTCATTGTGAAATTTTCAGTGAGTTATCTATCTGTTGTGGCTGACCAGAGTTGATTTAAGGTTATTAGTAGGCCTAGTATGGGTGTGTGTTCCGCACCGGGTCGGAATTGTTGACCGTGAGTTTCTATTGTTGAGGGATGTACCATTTGATTGTCATTGAGTTTATTCGTGTTCTGAAGTGATGTATGAGTTACCCTTCGGTGTTGCGAGGAGTTGTGATCGTTGTTATAGGAACTTATGGTGAGAATTTATTTGGGCTTTATAGCGGGATTTGATTAAGGTGAGTAATCGAGTATTGCAAGATTGAGATGTATTGGTTATGTTCTTTCTGATTCGTGTGGCATGGTATCGTCCGATTCCCCCGTGGTTATGGAAATGCCCTTTGAGCACTTGATGTCGAATTGCGCATGGTTATTGATTTTGAGCAAGGCCACTCGAAGTATTTCATGTGGACCAGTGTGTGGATGGGATCATGCATTGTAGCGGAGTTATGTGGAGGTATGATCCTTGGTGTCAGATTCGTGTGTTTTGGTTTTTCGATGAGTGCCAAGCTCTTAGCATGGTGTTGTGATAATAATTGTTAATTGCGGGATGGTCCTCTTGTGTGAATCTTTTATATAATTTGATTACATTAGGATGTTGCTATTGAGTGCACGAGTTGCACAGGTTATGGCTTTGAATTGTATTGATGTGTCATGTCATCAGAGTGGTTTTGTTGGATGAGAAGAGGTCATTGGACCTAGCATGAATATTGTCAGAATATTCTACAGCATAGTTTGAAGGATAAATATCGGGAGTCCGCTTAGAAATATGCTATTATCCCTATTTGGGAAGGGAGAGCTTCATGTCTGACTAATCGGACGAATGGTTGCTAGTTTCTACGTGTTTCTTCCATCGTCGGTACCTTATGAAAGTGTTAAAGCAAAGCTTTGCTTGATAAGAGGTTATTTACCGGTATTGGGTTGTTTCGAGCAACTACTGTTATTAGGAGTTATCGCTCAGAGTGTTTGAGTCATGCGGTATATTATGTGATTACATCTGGGGTTACGTATACGACTTGATTCAGCGTGTTCAAGCTTATTCAGTTTATAGTTGTGGAATTTTGATCTTGTAAATCATTCCGGAAGTTGGAATTTGGTTCTATGGTTTATGGGCCAGGTAGGATTTCAAAATTTTGACTGTGTTGTGCTACTGGACCTATATGGGATAGGGTGACGTGGGATCACCCCCGGGTGTGTGCATGGTGAGGTTACGCGGTAGTTTGTTGGTGTTGGATAACAACTCTTGGCACGTTTGAGGATGAACATATGTTTAAGCGGGGGAGGATGTAACGACCCGACTGGTCGTTCCGAGAGTAATAGCCCTGTTTCCCCCGTTTCTTGTTCATTATATGTGGTTCAGCTTCATTATGTTGTGATAGATTGGTTGGCTTGGGTTCAGAGCGATTTTAGGAGAGAAATGAGACACTTAGTCTCTTAACTTTGTTCAATAGTTGGAAAAGTCAACCGGAAGTTGACTTATTGGTAAACGACCTCGGAATATGGATTTTTATGCCTTGGTTAGCTTCGTTAGGTTATTTGGGACTTAGGAGTGTGTTCGAAATGTAGTTTTGATGTTCGGTGTAGAATTAGGCTTGAATTGACGAAAGTTAATTTTTGGCGATTTTCTGGACGGCAGTGGAAAATAGGCTATCGGGGTCGGAATGGAATTCTGGAAGTTAAAGAAGGTTCGTAATGTCATTTTGGATAAGTGTGAAAACTTTCAGGTCAATCGAATGTGTTTTGGTTGGTTTCGACCAGCAACATAGGCTTGAATTTGATGTGATTTTTGGTGCTTTTGCGTTGTTTTGGTGTTTCAAGGGCTCGACTAAGTTTGAATGAGGTTATGGGACTTGTTGGTATTTTTGGTTGGGGTCTCGAGGGGCTCGGGATGATTTCGGATAGCCATCGGAGGATTTCAAGTTGGAAAATAGCAGCTGATGCTGCTGGTACTGGTGTGACCACACCTGCGGATAAGGAACCGCAGGTGCGGGCCCGCACAAGCGGACAAGGCTCCGCAGATGCAGAAATTGGCTGGATCAGTGAAGGTCGCAAATGCGGACCTGGGGCTGCACCTGCGGTGTCGCAGGTGCAGAAATGGAGTTGCAGGTGTGAAAAAGCAGCTTTAAGTGTTTCTCGCAGGTGCGGGTCCGCAGGTGAGAGATTTAGGCCGCAGGTGCGGAACCACTGGGCAGTTAGTATAAATTCCAGCGTTCGCGAATTTTTGGCACTTTCATCATATTTTGCATGCGGGCTGAGGCTTTTGGGAGCAAATTGAAGAGGGATTTCGAGGGTCTTCTGTGGAACTAAGTTTCTTGGACAAAAAGATTCTATGTTGTTATTTGACGGATTAGGCTTGGATTAGTGGAATTTAATGGCTTAAACTGGGTGTTTAGGGCTTGGGAAATTGAGAATTATAATTAAGGAATTTAGGGGTCAATTGTGGTCGGATTTCGATACATTTTATATGTATAGACTCGGGAAAGGATAAGGATTCTTGTGATGCAATTTTTTATAGAATTTCGAGACTCGGGAATTTTGGTTAAAATTGTTAATTTTCAAGTAGGTTTTGTTCCTTTAGCGTATATTGATGATATTAATCTGGTTTTGGTTAGATTGGGAGCAATCGGGAGCCGATTTGAGAGGCAAGAGCATCACATATTAGTATTTGGGCCGGTTTGAAGTAAGTAATGACTGTAAATCTTGTTATGAGGGTATGAAAACCCGGACTTCATATTTTCGGAGTGGCACACATGCCGGATGACGAGTGTGTGGCATGCACTGATTTTTGGATTTAGACTTGGTCCTTTCCGCGGAAACTATTGAGTTGCGTATTTACTTTTAAAACATATGATAAACTGTGTTCCAAAAACTATTGCTATATTTGGGTTGTAAGCCATGTTTGGGCTATGCGCCGACTTGTTAAGACCCCTTAGGGGATTTTACTGCTATTTCCTCACTGTGTTGACTTATGATTTAGACTCAGTCATATTATGTTTAATCGTTTTCAAAGCTCAACCTTATTTACACTATTTTGAGATATAAAATGATGTTTTGGGTCGAGTACCCCATTTTAATAATAGCCCGAGTGGCTTACTGAGGGTTTCTGACTAAGTGAGGCTAAGGGCCTGATTGTGAGGATATGAGATGCCACGAGGTGGCTTGATATTAGCGCTTGGGCTGAAGGAGCCTCTCCGGAATCGGTACATACCCCCAGTGAGCGCAGATACCTACTAAGTGCGAGTGTCGAGTGATGAGTGATTGGGAGGTATGAGTGACTGTGAGGTTGCCCGAGGGGCTTATTATGAGTGACTGTGAGGTATGCCCGAGGGGCTGATTCTGAGTGATGTTACACCCGAGGGGTAGTTTCTTATTCATGTGTTTGCCTGAGTGGCTACTTATGATTTACTTCATTTTTTACACTACACTTCTTTGACATTGTTTTATGAAATTGTTGGAAATTACACTTTTCAAAGGATCTTTACGGAAAGTGGCTTTTTAAACGTGATGAATTTAACGTATACACTGTTGGAAAGAAAGACTATGCTTATTGTGAAATGCTGATTTGACTTTATGTGTTTCTTACTTCTCGGACCTGATTTATTTTCATTACTACTGAGTTGGCGTACTCACGTTACTCCCTGCACTTTGTATGTAGATCAAGGTGCTAGGGCATAGTGAGCTGTGTATCTGTTCTAGAGACTTCTCGAAGATTTTGTGTGGTAGCTGCATGCGTTCGCAACCCTGCTCTCTCCTGCTTACTATTATAAAGGTTTTTTTTCCAGAGTTGTATATTTTCTGTAGATGCTCATGACCAATGACTCTGGGATCGTGGGGTTGTATTTAATATTCGGTGTGGCTTTATCTGTTTTAAAATGATTATACGGAACCTTTACAGATTATCATTTTAGTAATGATACTGAATTTCAGATTGAAACTCGAAGAAGAAAAAGAAGAAGAAGACATGATATACATTATATTTACGAAATTGTAGTAAAATTGTAGAAAAATTATATTTTGTTCTTTATATATATATATTTTTTATTTTATTATTGTATGTAATTTGAATAATATTGTATAGAAATTTTATTTAAGTTGTATGATATTGTAGTTGTATATAACTGAGTAGAAATAATGCATGAAAATTGTAGATAAGTTGTAAATAAGTTGTAGGTAAGTTGTATAATATATAATTAGTTGTATGAAATTTATTTTTACTATGTATAAATCAGATACAAAATATACAAAAGACATATTTTATAAATTTTGTATAAAATTTGTATTCAAGTTGTATGTTATTGTAGTTGTATTTAACTGGGTAGAAATAATGTGTTAAAGTTATAGATAAGTTTTAGATAAATACTACAATATATCTCCGTGCATTGGTCACTTTATCTGATACTAATACTTTGCTTCTTGGAACTATGCTAATTTGAATATTATTGTATATGGTCGAAATTAGAGAGCCCGATTTCGATGACTTAATCGTACCCCGAGCCCGAGTTCGGGCAACTCGAAGAAGGGATCAGGTCCGGCTGAAAAATGCGCACCTCGGGGAGCAAACCGGAGGCCCAACATTATCTATCTCGAGATAGTACCATGTCGAACACACTCAAGAAAGAATGGGAATTTCTTAGGGGCACAAAGGTCAATGCGTAAATTTCGTGATCGATTCGTACAAATCCGTACTAGGTCATTATACAGCTATACCAATAGGATTTTTTACTGTAAGCATAAATGTACCTTATTTAAATTTCGTGATCGATTCGTACAAATCCGTACTAGGTCATTATACAGCTATACCAATAGGATTTTTTACTGTAAGCATAAATGTACCTTATTTAAATTTCGTGATCGATTCGTACAAATCCGTACTAGGTCATTATACAGCTATACCAATAGGATTTTTTACTGTAAGCATAAATGTACCTTATTTAAATTTCGTGATCGATTCGTACAAATCCGTACTAGGTCATTATACAGCTATACCAATAGGATTTTTTACTGTAAGCATAAATGTACCTTATTTGGGTTTTCCCCTCCTATATAAAGGGGACCCCAATCATTTGTAATCATCATCTTATCACTGCAAAAAGAATATACAACCTTACTTTTCTCGTTTATTGCGCTTCAGAATTGTTCTTCAAACTTTAAAGCTCTTACTTTATTGTTCTTGCTTTATCATCTCTAACCCACCCCGAGGTCATCGAGAACACCGAGCTCGAGTTCCCTACTGCTCTAGTAACATTAGTTTGATTCATTAGTCCTACTCATTTAAACTCTATATTACTTGTTTATTAATTAGTATTGAACTAGATCACGTATCTTTAAAACCACAGATTAAATTTAATTGTTAAAATTATTTTCCGAGGTAAAAAATTTGGCGCCCACCATAGGGATAAAGATAATAATGATTATTTCAGTGATAATTTTTTGATAACACACGTTATTCTTCACCCTTTTTTTTGTCAAAGATTCTTTGATTTTAGGGTAAAGCATGTCGAACTCAGCAGCACTACATGGTAATGACAGACTCGGATTCCACGGGGTAAAAGAAAATGCAATAGCTTCAGGAGCCGGTGTGCCACCGCTCAACCCCGGGGTAGCACCTGTTCCCAACCCAATCGATGTTGGTTCACACATTGCTATAAACGTCGACTTGGGTACAAACTTCAGAGGGAGCATGTGTGGAGATGTTAAACTCGGTAGCCAACGAACACAGGGTCAAGGAGATGGGGAAGTTAGTCTCCAAGTGATTTACGAGATGTTACAAGCGCAACAGATTGCCATCGCTCAGTTGTAGAGCCAGCAAAAGACTCCGAGTATAGTGGGACTCGAAACTTCTTATCGTACTGAACCAATCCCGGAAAGATAGAGCAACAATGGGTCAGAGACCGACCCCACAATAATGAGAAGGCTCGAAGAACTCACAAAGAGGGTCTAGTCAGGAGAAAAAAGGATCGAGGACAACGATAAAAAAATGGAAACGTACAACTCGAGGGTCGACCAAATACAAGAAGCACCTCCGGTTTTGAAAGGACTGGACTCTAAGAAATTTGTGCAAAAACCTCTCCCCTCGAGTGCAGCCTCGAAGCCTATTCCGAAGAAGTTTTGCATGCCAGATATTCCAAAATACAATGCGACAACCGATCCCAACGAGCATATCACCACATACACTTGTGGTATAAAGGGAACTAATTTGGAGGACGACGAGATCGAGTCTGTTTTACTAAAAAAGTTTGGGGAAACTCTGTCCAAAGGGGCCATGATTTGATACCATAACCTGCCCCCGAACTCTATTAATTCGTTTGCCATGTTGACGGATTCGTTTGTAAAGGCACATATTGGTGCCATAAAGGTTGAAACAAGAAAGTCAGATGTATTGAAGATTAAACAAAGGGACAATTAGATGCTAAGGGAATTTGTATCTCGATTCCAGTTGGAACAAATGGAACTGCCACCAGTCTCCGATGACTGGGATGTTCAAGCCTTTACCTAGGGTTTGAATCATCGAATCTCGATAACATCGAGTCAGTTAAAACAAAACTTCGTCGAGTATCTCACCGTGACTTGGGCAGATGTGCACAACAGATACCAGTCAAAGATTAGGGTCGAAGATGATCAATTGGGGGCCCCCTCAGACTCGGCCTATCCATGCAAGTTAACAGTAAAATATTCGAGAGAAGTAGACAGGGAATCGAGACCGAATAAAAAGCAGTATCAGCCGTACTTCAAAAAGATCGAAGGAACATCTCGAGGTGTAAGGTACCTCAGAATGATCGAAGAGTAGATCGAGGTCAGAATTCTAGGGGACTCATGAGAAAGACAGGGTTCGATAAGCACTCGGGACCGGTAGAGGCACCGCGATTATCATATTATAACTTTAGTATCGATGCCTCGGGTATTGTCTCGGCAATTGAGAAAATCGGAGATAACAGATGGCCTAAACCCATACAAACTGATCATTCTCAGAGGAATCCCAATATGATGTGCAAGTATCACGACACACATGGGCACAAGACCTAGGATTGCAGGTAACTGAGAGAGGAAGTAGCCCGATTGTTCAATGAGGGGCATCTTCAAGAATTTCTCAGTGACCGGGCCAAGAGCCACTTCAGAGAAAGAGACGCCCACAGGAAGAGAGAACCATAAAAGCCCCAACATGTCATTCACATGATCATCGGCGGAGTTGACGTCCCACATGAACCCATAATCAAACGCACCAAAGTATCAATCACAAGGGAGAAGTGGACTCGGGACTACATGCCCAAGGGCACCATCTCATTCAAAGAGGAAGACCCCAAGGGATTATCTCAGCCTCACAATGAAGCACTGGTAATTTCTATTCTTTTAAATAAAGTTCAAGTTAAACGTGTTCTTGTGGATCTAAGTAACTTAGAAAATATAATCAGACCGAGGGTCATGGAGCATCTCGGACTTCTTGACCAAATCATACCAGTATCTCGAGTTTTGAATTGCTTCAACATGGCAAGTGAAACAACGAAGGGGCAAATCATCTTCCCAGTGAACGTGGCTGGAACCATAAATGACACAAAGTTTATGTGATCGAAGGTGACATGATGTATAATGCTTTGCTGGGAAGGCCGTGGATCCACAGCACAAGGGCAGTGCCATCAACCCTTCATCAAATGATGAAGTTCCCAACAAAAGATGGCGTGGGTATATGGGGAGAAACATATAGCTAAGGAGATTCTTGCAGTCCATGACGTGACACTAGTATCGACGCCATCTACATCAGAAAAGTCGAACGACACGAACAAACAGGTAGCCAAATAGCAATCACAGCCTATGTCCTCGGGTGACCACGAGGAACAGATGATCGATGAACAAGTGGCCGAGGACCAAGAAGAAGATTTCCTAAGTCCATGAGCTTTCATAATCCCCGAGGAGTCGAACACATCAAAGTCAACGGTTAAGGAACTCAAACAAGTGATATTGATCGAGCATCTGTCGGAACAAAAGGTATACCTAGGAACGGGGCTAACCACCGAACTCAAGAAATAACTCATTCAACTCCTTATATATAACATTAATTGGTTTGCTTGGTCCCACTTAGATATGACATGGATCCCACCGGAGATAACCACCCATCGACTAAGTGTCGATCCCAAATTTAAACCGGTGAAACAAAAGAAGAGGACTCAGTCTGAGGTAAAGCACACATTCATCAAGGAAGAGGTAACCAAACTTCTTAAGATAGGGTCCATTAGGGATGTTAAGTATCCCGAGTGGCTAGCTGATGTAGTAGTAGTCCCTAAAAAAGGGAACAAACTTAGAATGTGTATAGGCTACAGAGATTTGAACAAAGCGTTCCTTAAAGACTCTTTCACATTGCTCAACATTGATCGATTGATCAATTCCACGGCTGGCCACGCGATCCTTACTTTTCTTGATGCCTACCGTGGGTACAATCAAATTCTAATGAACCCAGAGGACCAGGAAAATACTTCGTTCATCACAAAGTTTGGTACATATTGCTATAACGTAATGCCCTTCGGGCTAAAAAAATACAGGGGCTACATACCAACCCTTAATTAATAAAATGTTCAAACATCAAATAGGCAAATCTATGGAAGTTTATACTGATGACATGCTAGTTAAGTCTCTGTGTGTAGAAGACCATTTGACTCATTTGCAGGAAACATTCGATATCCTAAGAAAATACTACATGAAACTCAACCCCGAGAAATGCGCTATAAGAGTTATCTTGGGCAAGCTCTTAGGATTCATGGTGTCGAATATGGGGATCGAGATCAACCCCGAGAAAATCAAATCCATCGAGGAAATCACCATCGTAAACAATGTGAAAGCTATACAACGGTTAACCGGACGGATAACTGCACTAGACCGATTTATCTCAAGATTATCGGATCAGGGTCATCATTTCTTCTCCTTACCCAAGAAAAGGAATGGCTTCGCATGGATTTTGGAGTGTCAACAAGCCTTAGAAGAATTAAAACGGTATCTCTCGAGCCCACCCTTGCTTCATACTCCGAAGGAGGATGAAAATCTCTACTTGTATTTAGCTGTGTAAGAGGTAGCGGTAAGTGGCGTGTTGGTTCGAGAAGAACAAGGTACACAATTTCCTGTTTATTTTGTAAGTCGGACACAAGGAGATGCCAAAACCAGGTATCCGCATTTCGAAAAGCTAGCTCTTGCATTAGTAAGTGCATCTAGGAAATTAAAACCTTTTTAAATGTCATCCTATATGTGTATTGACAAGGTGATCGCAGCTGGGTATTATTGGAATAGAATGGAAAAAGATACCAAGGAGTTCGTTCGAAGGTGTGATAAATGCCAAAGGATTACACCGATGATCCATCAGCCCGGTGAACAACTCCACTTGGTCCTATCCCCATGGCCATTCATGAAATGAGGGATGGACATCGTTGGCCCCCTATCAGCGACGCCAGGTAAAGCTAAATTTTTTTTTGTTTATGACTGACTACTTTATAAAATGGGTAGAACCGCAGGCCTTCGAAAAAATAAGAGAAAAAGAGGTCATCGACTTCATATGGGACCGCATTTTATGCAGGTTCGTGATACCCATCGAGATAGTATACGACAATGGGAATCTGTTCATTGGCAACAAAGTGACAAAATTCCTCGAGGACCATAAAATCAAAAGTATTCTATCAACGCCCTATCACCCGAGCGCAAATGGCCAGGCCGGGTCCATAAACAAAACCATCATTCAAAACTTTAAGAAACGGTTGGATAGTGCGAAGGGAAAATGGAGAGAAGTATTGCCCGAGGTGCTATGGGCATATCGAACGACGTCAAAGTCGAGCACGGGGAAACCTCATTTTCTTTGGTATATGTGTCCGCAACGTTGATTCCGGTCGAGGTCCGGGAACCTAGCGTCAGGTTTCAGCATACCATCGAGGATTCGAACCACGAATCCATGAACACTATCCTCGAATTACTAGATGAAAAACATGAAGCTGCACCAGTTCGAATGGCCGTACAGAAGCAAAGGATCGAGAGGTATTATAATAGAAGGGAAAACCTTCGCCGTTTTGGAGTCGGGGACATAGTCTTAAGGAAAGTCACCCTCAATACTCGAGACCCAAACGAAGGGAAACTAGACCCCTATTGGGAAGGACCGTATCGAGTCCTTGGAGTCATATGAAAAGGATCCTATAAGCTTAGCGCATTGGAAGGCAAACAACTACCAAACAACTGGAACATATCACTAATCAAACGATACTATTGTTGAGGTATGGCCTTCTCTTTTTTTTATTTATATTTAAGATTAACCCCTTGCAGATGTTCGATTGAAGACATCAAAGCACCCCTCAACTCGAAGACCTTGGGTTTTAAAGCATGCGTTGCACTCTTTTTCCCTTAGATCGTATTTTATCCCAAATGGGTTTTACCGACAAGGTTTTTAATGAGGCAACACTTATGTGCTACCTAAGGGAAATTCAACAAGTATTCAAGGTTTCTTTTCCATTAACCTCGTATATTGGGGGAATCACCCTCGAAGGTTGCATTTTCGAAGAAAACAATTCATTCGCGCTAAAGAGGGCCTCAATAGGAGAATTTTGTAATGGGCCAAACGGTCAAATGAACCGTGTCCATATAGAACAATCGGGCCCCTGACGGCAAAACATGTTCACGTATATCAATTATTCAAAGAAGCATTCTTGTTATATCACCACACTTTGTTTTTCAAAGAATTCTACTATTATACGAACTTCATATTTAATCCACAAGAAACGACTCAAGGGCCAGAACGCAAATGTACCCGATTACTCGGGGTCTGTCATTGACAGTCAACATATCGAGTTATCGAGAAATCAAACTCATAAGACCTCAAAGAGGAAAATTCGAACTCGTAAGACCTCAAAGGGGCATACTCGAACTCATAAGACATCGAAGAGGCATCCCCTTGATGTAAAGGCCAAGGCCATCGTACTCGAGGACTAAAGGCTACTGCCATACTAAAGACTACAGTCATATATAACGGCTACGGCCGAAATAGTGCGGCTTAGAGACGCTCGACTTTTGCCATAAAATTAAAGGCCTTCAAACACTTTGGATAACCGGTTAAATCAGGCTACCCTCGGCAAAAGAAAATGATAAAAGACTTCGATAGAACCAGCCCTTGAATAAATCAGAGGCTTTGATAATATAAGCATTTGAAAAATCCTCAAGAGGTATTCGATTATTGGTACACAACGAATTACAAATGAGGTCCCAATCGATCAAACCTTCGAAAAATCAAACGAGTATGAATACAAAAAAACACATGCTAAGGCATACACAAAATTTTCAATAAGTCTTTTAGCCGGAAGGAGGGAAAAATTATAGCCAATTTAGAGGCCGAATCGGCCCTACCTAAAGATCTTAAGGGCCAACCTAAAAGAGCCTAAGGGCCAGTATTAAACCTAGGGGCCAAGAGCATATAGGCCGAAGCACACCATACTCGAGACCTTATCTAGGTCGGACTGAAAAGTCCCTTTATCCCGAACTAACATCAAGCCAACTTAAAGATTAGCTCGAAGACCGAACCTTAAGTGGTAACCTATTATCGATCGTTGATCAAACACAAAACCTAAGGGTATTATATTCTAAGCCTAATAGGCGGACCGATTGGCTACGACACCAAATTTTGTTTCACAAGTGAAGACCAAACGGAATTTAACACGAAATAAAGATGAAGCAAAAAAGTTCGTTATACTCAAAAGTTGATTCAAAAGTACATTTACAAAACCCCCAAATAGGGCCTTTGCACAAAAGAAAGAAGACAAAAGAACCTAATCTACTTTCAGGGTCACTTGCTTGGAGGCAGTATCAACTGGAGCTACATCTTCAGTAGCCTCATCTTCGGGGGCCTTCTTTTGTTCTCGCAAAGTCTGGAGCACAACCCTCAAATGTTGCTCGTGCTCCCCCAAGCTACGGGAGTAAATCAAAATGTCCTCAATGAAGACAATGATGAAGGAATCAATATACGACCTGAACACCCTATTCATCAAGTCCATGAATGTTGCTGGGGCATTAGTCAAGCCAAAGAACATCACCAAGAACTCATAGTGGCCATATCTCATACGAAAAAAAGTCTTCGGAACATCTGAGGCCCGAATCCTCAAATGATGATACCATTATCTCAAATCAATCTTAGAAAACACACGAGCCCCCTATAACTGGTCAAACAAATCATCGATGCGCGGCAAGGGATACTTGTTCTTAATTGTAACCTTGTTGAACTGGCGGTAGTCAATACACATCCGCATAGATCCATCCTTCTTCTTCACAAATAGAACTGGAGCACCCCACGGCGACACACTCGGTCTGATGAACCCCTTAGCTAACAACTCCTCAAGCTGCTCCTTCAACTCCTTCAACTCTTTCGGACCCATATGATATGGAGGAATAGATATAGGCTGAATATCTGGGGCTAAATCAATGAAGAAATCAATATCACGGTCCGAAGGCAAGCCCGAATGATCCGAAGGAAATACATCAGCATACTCTCGAACAACTGGCACGAAATAAATTGTCGGAGACTCAGCGGTGGTGTCCCGCACATAAGCCAAATAGGCTAGACAACCATTCTCGACCATATGTCGAGCCTTCAAGAATGAAATAACCCGGCTGGATGCGCTAACTGAAGAACCCCTCCACTCCAGCCTAGGAGACTCAGGCATGGTAAAGTAACGGTCTTGGCATGATAATCAAGCACAACATGATGAAGAGATAGCCAATCCATGTCTAGAATAACCTCAAAATCAACCATGTCGAGCAATAAAAGGTTAGCTCTGGTCTCGAACTCACGGAAGGTGATCACACAAGATCGATTCACCTGGTCTACCACCACAGAGTCGCCCACATGAGTGGAAACATATATAAGAGATCCCAAAGACTCTCGAGAGACATCCAGAAAAGGAGAAAATAAGGCCGACACACATGAATAAGTGGATCCTGGATCAAACAACACTGAAGCCTCTCTACCACATACTGATATAATACATGTGATCACAGCGTCTGAGGCCACTGCATCTGATCTGGCCAGAATAGCATAAAACCTGGTTGGATCACCTGAAGTATGAGCCCCACCGGAGTGAACAGGAGCTGCCTGACCTCCCCCTGACTGGCTTCAACCTCTAGGACGACCCCTATCGGCCTGTCCTCCGCCTCTAGGTGGCCGGACTGCTAGTGCCAGACCCAACGGCTGATAGCTCTACTGCACGGCCTTGCCCCGATACTGGGGACACTGCCTCCTCATATTTCCTAGCTCTCCACACTCATAACATTGCCCAGCTGGCACAGTCTTTTGCCCCGAGGAAGGTCCTTGAAGGGCCAGAGGGCGATGAGAGTCCTCAGGCATATCTTTGAAATAAGGATCGGAGGATCTTTGATGACTGGAATGACCACTGGGAGAACCCTGAATAGTTTGAGGTCGCTAGGAGCGCTCTGGAATGGCACTGAACTGGGGCCTAACTGGGACACCTCGGGGAGGTTGTGAAGGTGCTACATATGAAGGCCTGCTGGATCGACGTCCTCCAAACTGACCCTTTCCCGTAGCTGGAGTACCTCTGAAATCACCTGCAAAATCTGGCCCTCTTGCCCTGCTGGCCCTGCTCCCTGCTCCTCATTCGGTACCCCTCAATCCGTCGAGCTATCTCGACCACAAGCTGGTAAGGGGTACCCATCTCCACCTCTCGAGCCATGGTGGATCTAATACCGGGATGCAACCCTGCCACAAACCTCCGAACTCTCTGAGCATCGGTGGGTAATATCAGAAGAGCATGGCGTGACAGCTCTGAAAATCTTGCCTCATAATCTGTCACAGATATCTGCCCCTACTCTAACCGCTCAAACTGACCCCTCAGCTCTTCCCTCTCAGAGGGTGGAATATATCTATCCAAGAACATCTATGTGAACTGCTCCCAAGTGATAGTAGGAGAATCGGCTGGCTTGCTGAGAATATAAGACTGCCACCACCTGCGAGCTCTACCCTCTAACTGGAATGCAGTAAAATCCACTCCATGGGACGCTAGGATCTCCATGTTGTGCAGTCTATCCCTCCACCTATCAATTAAATCCTGGGCATCCTCACCTTGCTCACCCCCTAATACCGGAGGGTGTAAGAGGGTCCATCTGTCTAACATCTTATGCTGGTCACCACCCACAACTGGTCTGGGCTCCGGTGTTGCTGCTACAGGCTGGGCATCATCCACGGGCAGTGTACGCGGGGTAGGATGTAATTCTACTGTCGGACATGCGGCCTGAGCACTAGGGGTCTAGGCTCGCCCTCCCGCCTGTAAAGTGACAGGGTCTACTGGAAATAAACCAGACTGGGACATGGTGTCCATGAATCTCATCATACGGCCTATGGCTGCCTGAAAGCCTGGAGCCAGCATAAAGTCTACGGGTGCCGGATCTTGTCGGGGCACCTCATCATTCTCCTTTAATATATGGTCCTCTAGTGGCGTGACCGGTATAGCTCTAGGATGCCCTCGTCCCCTACAACGGGCAGGTGCCCTACCCCTGCCCTTACCACGGCCTCGAGCGGCGGGGGTGGTGCCCTTTCCCGGATCAGGAACATGAGATGCACACGTCCTCACCATCTGTGAGAGAATAGAAGAATGAATTTAGTAAATCATAGGTTGCATGATAGAGTAAGAACAAAGAGAGGTTTCAGAACACCCTGTAGCCTCGTGAAGATTAGGACAGACGTCTCCGTACCAATCCGCAAGGCTCTACTGGGTTCGACCGTGACTCATGAGACTTACGTGAACCTACAGTTCTGATACCACGTTGTCACGACCCAAAATCCCATACGGGTCGAGATGGTGCCCAACACCGGGGTCAGGCAAGTCAACAGTTTGCTTACTAGTGAGGTTTTCCTTATTAACATACCAACCCCCATATGTTTCCCAAAGTTTGACACTTAACCCATTTAAAATAGAAGCGAGAGCATTTTTCAGTTTAAATACATACATCCAAAATGAGCGTGATCCATTACACGTATATACACATATACAGTCCCCAAAAATAGAATCTACGAAGTGTGTGCCAGGAACTAGTGTCACGAGTCAATAGGCGACTAGTAGAATATACAAAAGATGGTACAAAAGGTACAACTGTCTGAAAGGATATAGACAGGAATAACCAAAAATATAACTCCATAGCATAGCTGGGAATCGACAAGGGAGGCAGCTCACCATAGAGTCAGGTCTGAAATCTGTCAAGCTCCGGTCGGATAACTAGAAACACCAGCCCCAGAACCTCTACAGTTAAGTACAGAAGTGCAACATGAGTACATAAATATATATATGTACCTAGTGAGTATCCCGCCTAACCTCGAAGAGGTAGTGACGAGAAGTCAACATGACATTCACTAAGGTCCAGAAGTATAAATCAACAGAATGCAATAAAAACACTAGGAATTTAAGGCAGTGAAGGAACAAGTATATATATGCAAGATACTGAAATCCAGGAAGAATACTGAGGATAAATAAAACAATTTCAACTTCACCTTTTCCCAAATATCTGTCAGATAAATTTCACGAAATTTAATAACAAATAAAGCATACGCATGTAGGGTGAGGACAACCGGCCGAAGTCACAGGATAGTCGCGCTCGTGCACGATCGAAGGATCAATCGACCCGTCCCAAAAGTTCACCTCACAAGCTCTCTATGCACTGCCGAAGGATCGATCGGCCCGTCCTAAAAGTTCATCTCTCGACCTCACTACGCACTGCCGAAGGATCGATCGGCCCGTCCCAAAAGTGCATCTCTTAATCTCTCCATGCACTGCCGAGGGATCGATCGGCCCGTCCCAAAAGTGCATCTCTTAATCTCTCCATGCACTGCCGAGGGATCGATCGGCCCGTCCCAAAAGTGCATCTCTCAATCTCTCTGCGCACTGCCGAAGGATCGATCAACCCGTCCCAAAAGTCCGCCTATCAATAGAGTGGGGAAAATCACACTCCGCTCGCAGAATACAATTTGCGAAGCGGTCACATGCACATACATTATTACTCTTTAAAAGAGGATGCCTTTCCGTAATCAAATTTCCTACAAGTTTTTCTCAAATTTCATAACTCCAGGAAGGTAAACAATATGAAATGTAAATTCCGCACACATATAGTTCATATCAATAAAAGCACAAGGCATGATGTGAGCCTAACTACGCGGACATAATAAAAATAGTCGCTACGTACAGACTCTCGTCACTTTGTAGGTGCATATCCCCCCACAAATTATCACATATAGCATTTAAATCACCTAGGGGTACAATTCCCCCTTACAAGGTTAGAAAGGAGACTCACCTCGCAACGAAACCACCCCTCGAATCTAGGATGTGCCCGAATCTCCGAAATCTACCCTCGACGGCTCGCAACTAGCCAAATATAGTTCAATAACATCAATGCATGCTCAAAGTAGGGAAATCATTATAGTCTACCAAATTTTTGACATTCTTGAGAAATTCTAAAAATCCAACCCCGGGCCCACATGCTCGGATTCTAAAAATTCTCGAAGGGATCACTCATCCGCATCCTAGGATCAAAATTATATGATTTATACAAGAACTCACAGCCTTAGGTGGATAATTCTCCAAATTTTCTAAAATCCCAACTACTACCCAAAACATAGATTTTTCTAGGAATTAGTAGAAATTTTTCTTGACAATTCATCAATTTAATTAGTAAAAGGAGTGGAATTACTTACCTCTTGGAGGAATTGGTTGAAGAACTGCTTTCTCAAGCTCTAGGGCTAAACAATGGAGGTTAAGGGGTGAAATTATGTGAAGAAACCTGAGTTTTTGGACATTAAATAGGTATGTCTTATAGGGATTTCGCACCTGCGACTTTGGGACCACAGGTGTTGTCCCGCACCTGCGAAGAAAAAGGCCGAACCTGCGGAGGTTAGGCCTAGAATCTGGGGTCGCACCAGCGAGGGAAAGTCCGCACCAGCAGACACGCACCTGCAAAGAATTTCCGCACCAGCAGGCACTAGTCTGCACCTGCGGAAATAGAGGCGTCCATGGGTTTTCCGCACCTGCGTGGATGGGACCGCAGGGCGGTCTCGCACCTGCGGCTGGGCAACCACAGGTGCGGTCACACCAGAAGCAGTTGCATCAGCCTTGGATTTTGCTGGTTTTTTGCCCCTTGCAGGGTCCGGGAGGCCTCTAGGCCTACCCAAGCCCCTGACAAATTATACCAACAAGTCCCAAATCATATGACGGACTCGCTCGAGCTTACGGAACACTCAAAACATCGCTAAAACTCAAAATCACCCTCCAAACCCCTTGAATTCAAACTTAAGAACTTTAAGAATTCTAGATTTCATTCCATTGCGCCGAACGAGTCTATACTACTCGGAATGACCTCAAATTTTGCATGTAGGTCATAATTAACATAACGGAACTATTCCCGATATTAGAGTACCGTTCGGTCCTCGAAAAAACAAAAACACGTCCCAAACCAAAATATGGACCTAAGGAACTTCAAATTTCAATATTGGGCGCCAAAATGCCCCCGGGTCATCAGAAACCCAATCCAAACATACGTCCAAGTCCGAAATCATCACACGAAGCTACTGGAATCGACGAAACTCGATTCCGGGGTCGTTTACCCAAAATTTTGATAGAAGTCAAACTTGGCCTTAAAGGCCAACCTTAAGGAACCAATTGTTCCTATTGCACGCAAAACACCTCCGAATCTCGGACCACAAGTCCCCGCAAGTCATAAATCATAAAATGCCGCTATGAGAAGTTTCATTTGGGGGAACGGGGTCCGATAACGCAAAATGACCAGTCGGGTCGTTATAAAAAAGTCTCCAAGGGGTCTAAACAAGTCGGAACGAGGCCCCAAACATGGCTTATAGCCAAACTATAGCAATAATCGTTAGAACACAATTTAACATATGATTTAGAGTAAAATATGCAACTCAATAGTTTCCGTGGAGAGGACCAAATCCAATCCAAAAATCAGTGCGCGCCACATACTCGTCATCCGACATGTGCGCCATTATAAAAATAGTGGGAAATATGAAGTCCGGGGTTTCATACCCTCAAGGCAAGATTTATAACCATTACTTACCTCTACCGGGCCACAACACTAATCCACGATGCTCTTTCCCCTCAAGTTGGCTCGTGATTGCTCTGAATCTAACCAAAACTATATTAACATCATCAATATACGCTTTAGGAACAAAACCCAATGGAAAATTATCAATTTACACACAATTTTCGAAATTCTGCCAAACCCGAGCCCCAGGTCCACATCTTGAAATTCGAGAAAATTTACATCACTAGAAACCTCGTCCTCCCACAATTCTATACATACCAAGAACACCACAATCGAACCACAACTGACTACCCAAATCGCCAAAAGGATCTTCCAAACCTCCTCCCATTTTCCCTAGCTTTTTCTACTTTAATTTTTCAAATTACAAGCCTAGTCCGAATAAAATAGCATAGAAATGAATTTTATAATTCGGGAACTTACCTCCACTGAATAACCTCGAATTCTTTCTTCAATTTGCTCTTAAATAAGCTCCACCCGCATGCAACAATGGAAGAATAACAAAATTTTGCGGAGGAACTCTTTTATACTTTTCTGCCCAGCTAATCCGCACCTGCGGACCTTTACTCACACCTGCGGACCCAGCGGTCCGGTTCAGTCTCAAGCTGAGGAGGTCTCTGAGACGAGCTCGAGCAAAGTCCTCGAGACGACCAGTGACAAAAATTCACCTTGTCTCGAAGGGCACTTGATTAATGAACTCGGAGAGCCCAACCCTGAGGTACCTCGAAGGCGGGAGAACACCCCGATTGAACAATTCGGGTTGATTGATGTGGATGATTCTCTGCCAGGCCCGTTGTTCTCTGCGAGGCAAATACGATATGCCTAAGATATGAAGACTCCCAATGTGGGAATATCCCACGGGGAGAACCACATCTTCAAAGAATGCTTTGCCGGGATCGAAGAGGGCCCCGACCTTAACGCCTCGTTCATCTTTGAAGAGGCTGAGAAGCTTCGAAAGCAGGTAAAGTTTGCCTTAACAATTATGTTTAGAGTTTGATTTTCACCTTTCTAACTCCCTTTCTTTGCGATAAGGTTGTGATGCTCTATGAACAAGCTTTTTCCAAGTCTAGGTTGAGCTTGCCCGTTGTGAATATGAGCTCAGGAAGCGCATGTCAGAGATGGACGAACTCAAGGCTCTTTATGCCAAAAGAGAAGGGGAACTCAACGATCTTCGAGCAAGTTCGGAGAAGGCTTCCCAAGAGCGGGCCGAGTTCGTCGAACAGGTATATTTCCTCATATCGAACCGAAGTTGCTGCTGCTAATGCTCGGGCTCGGGAGATCTCTGTTGCGGCCAAGCTCAAGTTAACATGTGCCATAAATCACAGTAAGCTGAGTCTCGAAGGCACACTCTCGAGGAGGTGCATGCTAAAGGCTTTAACCTTTTCGTCGAAATCGAGAAGGTAAAGGCTTTGGAAGAATAGGCAGCTGCATTGCTCTCCACCGACGAGGATTCTGCTAGCGGTTCTGAGAGTGAGGGAGATGAAGGTGAGGTCACCGTGCACTCGATAGCAACATCCCACGAACTCAAATTATAACAAAGATTCACACGGGAGGAATATTCTGCCATTAAAAATTACCATCACAACACCATGCAAAGAGCCTGGCACATATCGTAAAAATCAAAACACAAGAATCTGACACCAAGGATCATACCTCCACATAATTCCGCTACAATGTGCGATCCCATCCATTCGCCGGTCCACATGAAGTACTTCAAGCCACCTTGCTCAAAATCCATAAACATGCGCAATTCGACATCAAGTACTCCAAGTGCATTGCCATAACCACGGGGGAATCGGACGATACCATGACACATGAAACAGAAAGAACATAACCAATATGTCTCAATCCCATAATACCCAATTACTTACCTTACTCAAGTCCCGCTATAAAACCCAAATAAATCTGCACCACATGTGCATACAACCAACAGTCACCACTCCTCGAAAGACCAAGGGAAACTCATAGATCACCCCAGAATATGAATAAATTCAATGACAATCGAATGGTATATCCCTCAATAATAGCATCTCGTAGTCAACAATTCTGACCCGGTGTAGATCACACACCCATACTGGGCCTACCAATGAACCCTAAATTAGATCTGGCCATTCACAACAGATGGATAACTCTCCAAAAGTTCATAATGACTGAATCATATCCCATACTAACATCTTACTAGCTTTGCTCGCATCTTCACCGTCCACAACTAAAAAATAAGCTGCTTATGAGAACTCTCAGTCTCGAAGTCCATGAAGCGCACAAATTACCATATCTGATCCTAACTCCACCGCTCGAATATATAACACATCCCTAATACTCAATCATTCCAAGATGGATACCTATAATTCTTCCGTGCCGCCAAGCAACCTTGAATATCAATAGTCGATCAAACAAGAATGCGTTGCAATACCAATGAAGCACCCTTAACTCCACACGTTGACCTTTCTGAAATATATACCCTCATCAAGCCACCCAATTGGTGATATCACCTAGCTAGTCATCTGAAATTGCCAATGTTGCCTAAGAATTTTGACCTTACTTCCAGAAGTGAACTGTGACCTCACACATGCAAATCCCAACTCTACACAACATACCGCATACACCATGCCATCCTATGATAAATATGAGAACTTCATAACCCCTTCCAAGACACAAGAAAATATGTACCCAACTAGTCAATAACTTTACATTTGGTCCCATCTAGAAATGAAATCACTATACATCACGTGCTCCTTGCGCCAATAGAAAATATACATCTCTAACCGAAGTAGAAACCATTAAGAACTCTCCGAATCCCATTTTTACAACACCAAGCCGTCAATACTAAATCCTTCTAACTTAATCAAGCTATGGAGGTCACCAAACCCAAGAGTATTTCTAAGAAACACCTGTAAAAACTCATTGCCTCATAAACACCCAAGGAACTAATCATATCCCTTGCCATGCCGATCCGACCTACTACAAAGTTGTCCTATTTATCCAAGATCCTTTTGACTTACCTTCCCTATTAACTATTTTACCCAAGTCTATTTCTGCTAAATTGAATTGCCGGGACATTCAGTTTTGAGTTTCGGAGAGTTTTGGGACACTTAGTCCCCAAACAAGAGCTTAATTGTTGGAAAGTGGCCCGTAGTTGGGGCAGTGTGAAGACGGTCTCAGAATGGAAATATGATGGTTCCTTCAGCTCCGTTAGGTGATTTTGTGGTTGGGAGCATGTTCGGAATATATTTTGGAAGTCCGTGGCTCATTTAGACTTGAAATGCTGAAGTTTGAATTTTTGAAGTTTCTGGTCCGATAGTGAAATTTTGATCCGAGGGTCGGAATTGAATTCCGAAAGTTGCAATAGTTCTGTTATGTCATTTGGGATGTGTGCGACAAATTTGAGGTCATTCGGATAAGTTTAGACGTGTTTTGGCGACGGATGTGAATTCTAGAATTTCCTAAGTTCCTAGGCTTGAATCTTTGCATAAACGATGATTTTGATGTTATGAGACGTGTTTTTAAGGCTCGACCTAGTTCAAATGAGGCGTTAGGGTTGTTTGGTTGTTTTGGTTGAGGTCCCGGGGGCCTCGAGATTGTTTCGGATGCTTAACGGGTGAGAATTTGGAATTTGTGCTGCTGAACGAGGCACCTTCTGGTGTCTTCGCACCTGCGAAGGTTTTTCCAAAGGTGCGGCCTCGCAGGCGCGGTGGCCTTGATCACAGGTGAGATAGGGGAGTCTTGGCCTAGTGGTTGCGCGACCAAACGACCGCAGGTGCGGCCCCTGTGTATTTAAGTGACTTCGCACCTGCGATGCCCTTTCCGCAGATGCAGTATTGCAAGTTTGAAGTTAGGCACCGCAGGTGCAAAAATCCCTGTTAATATTCCAAAAATCTGAGGGTTATGTCATTTTCACCATTTTAGAATTTTGGAGCTCGGGAGAGGTGATTCCTGTGGAGATTTTCAATTGGGTATTTGAGGTTAGTGATTTCTAACCATCTTAGGATAATTTAAATGTTTCTAATATTAAATTTCACCATTAAATTCGAGATTTTGATTTGAAATTGGACGAAATTGGAAGAGATTTCCTAGTCAAAACTTTGGGCGTTTGATTGGGTATTTGACCTCCGATTTGAGAGATTTTCATATGGTTAAACTTGTAAGTGAATAAGGGTTCAAAAAAAATAACTTTTACATGATTCTGCATCGTGGGCCCTGGGGGCGTTTTGGTCATTTTACATAATTTCGCGCCTTAGCTTGAATTAAACAGTATAATCTGTTGCATGAGATGTTATTTACGATATGTAATTTAATTGAATAGATTTGGTCCATTTTGAGTCAGATACTCGTGGAAAACGTGTGGTTTCAAGTTGACATTGAGCCGGTTCGAGGTAAGTGACTTGTCTAACCTTGTGTGGGGGACCTTTCCCCTTAGGATGTGATATTTGGTAATTGAATGCCTTGTGCGTGAGGTGACGAGCGCGTACTTGTGCTAGTTGTTGAAAATCCGGTTTACTTTAAATATTTAGACTGAGTTTCTTTCTTACCTGCTTTATTCTACTTGCAATTATAGCCTATGTTAGTTTAGAAAAGCATGTGTAGTTGACTTGAATTGCCTATTTGCTTAAGTTGCTTTAATTGTACTACGTGAAGCATGTTAGGCTAGAACTACTTGTTTCCTTGTATTTTTGCACTCTATTTCTTAATGTCTTCTTTTTGTGGCTACGTATTTACTTTGGGACTACGGGACGGTATCCCGGGAGATCACCCTGCATATTTACCTTGGGACTACGGGATGGTACCCCGGGAGATCCCCATGTATATTTACTTTGGGACTATGGGACGGTATCCCGGGAGATCCCCCTGCATATTTACCTTGGGACTACGGGACGGTATCCCGGGAGAAACCACTGCATATTTACCTTTGGACTACAGGATGGTATCCCGGGAGATCTCCCTGCATATTTACCTTGGGACTACGGGATGGTATCCCAGGAGACCCCTCTTTATAATTACCTTGGTACTACGGGATGGTATCCCGGGAGATCCCCCTGCTTATTTACTTTGGGACTACGGGACGGTATCCCGGGAGATCCCCCTGCTTATTTACTTTGGTAATATGAGATGGTATCCCGGGAGACCCCCCTGCACGCTGATAGTTGGACTACGGGACGGTATCCCGGGAGATCCTTCGGATATACATATGATGGACTACGGGACGTTATCCCGGGAGATCCACTGGATAGTTGAGAAAAGGACAACGGGACGGTATCCCGGGAGATCCTTCGGATATACATATGATGGACTACGGGACGTTATCCCGGGAGATCCACTGGATAGTTGAGAAAAGGACAACGGGACGGTATCCCGGGAGATCCACTAGAAAGTTGAGAAAAGGACTACAGGACGGTATCCTGGGAGATCCTCATTGTTGCCATTGTTATTATGTTGTACACGATCCACGTTTATTCTGTTCTTGGGTTTTTTTATTGCCCTCTTTGACCTGTTTTATTTCACTGTTGTACTCATTATTACCTCATGTTTTCATACTGTAAATTCCTGTTATATTATTTGACCTCAGTAGGGCCCTGACCTTCCTCGTGACTACCCCACCGAGGTTAGTCTTGGCACTTACTGAGTACTATTGTGGTGTACACATGCCATTTCCTGCACATGTTTTTCATGTGCAGATCCAGGTACCTCCACTCAAGAGCACTATCCCCGACGTTGAGAGATACAACAGAGACTTCGAGGTACATCTGCCGTGTCCGTAGACTAGGAGTCTCTATCTTATTCTAGCTTTTTTGTGAAAAGTTTATCCTTCCTTACAGTTGTATAGACATTCTGGAGTTAGAGAAATGTATTAGATTCTGTTAGCCTGTGGTTCTCGTGAGTTTTTGAGTTTTTGGGTGATGTTGTAGACTTCCGCATTATTTTAGGTTGTATATGCCAAATGGCATTTATGTATAGTCTTTCTTTTAGATTGTTCAGCTTCCGTTTACTTAAGTATTTCTGCAAGTTATGTTGATATTCAACATTGCTAGGCTTACCGAGTTATAGGGACTAGGTGCCGTCACGACATGTTCATGGAGGGCGAACTGGGGTCGTGAAGAGCCTAGGTAAGAGAACTGTGACTATTTAGCTTGGTCCTCTTTGTTGGGTTTATCCATACTTCGGGTTGGCCAGATTTAATAAAAAGGCTCCCATCAGCCGGAACCTCAATTAGCATTTGCTTCATCCCCTTGCTGGAAGACCCTACTTCTCTAACAGGAGGCACAGAAGCAGGATGAGATGAAAAAGCCACGGGCAATGAAATTTGTGGAGCTAAAAAAGTCTCATGCACGGAGACTTGAGGAGCTGAGAAGGCCACGGGCCAGGCAGCAGCGGGAGCAGAAATGGCCAAAGGAGCAGTAGCCGGAATGGATGAAGATATTTCTCTAAAGGAGGGAGCAAAAACAGCCAGAGGCACCTCATTAGCAGCAGGGACAAAACCTACGTGGAATAGATGATCCACAGAATCACGTGCAAGAAAAGAATATGAATCCCCAGGGGTAGAAGGTTTGACATCAGGTACGAATGACACTGTCACGGGTGTATACTCATCGTCTGAGACCACTCTTCTTCTCGTGACCTATGCACCAGAATGCCCTCCTCTTCTTCTTCTTCATCTTCTTCTTCTAATGTCTTAGACCCACCAACTTTCCTCTTAGAAGAAGAGGAACTAGTAATAATCTCCTGGGCCTGAGCCAAAGACATCTTCGGAATGGATGCAGTAGACATCCCCCGAGCAGAAAACCCTGTCAAAAGGAAAAAATTAAAAGAATGAAGAAAAAGAAACTCGAGTAAGGAAAAGAAGTGAGAACAAAAGTTTCACTTACCATGAGTCTTCACTTTCCAACCGTACTTTGCGGAGAAGTACTTCCAAGATCTTTCCTCCAATGGAGCAACTGACAATAGCTTTTCTACCCAATCACGGATACCGGAGACATTCTCAACAGTACCCATGATTGCTGCAAGAGGAAGAAAATAGCTATGGTCTTAATAAAACACTTAACGCAAAGAGAGGAAAGATAACATATGTGATCTAAAATGTACTCACGTGCGCGATTCCACTTCTCCGGGAAGGGAAGATTTTCCTCGCCCACTATACCAGCAGTGGGCACAGCAACGTACCGAAGGTACCAACCTCTATCCTTATCGTCATCAGGGGTTACCAACACTCTTTTGCTCCTAGCAGCCAGAGTGAAAACCCCTTGATAAAATAAGGTAGGAGAATAACGATGAATGAGGTGATTGAAAGAAAAAGGAACTGAAGCTAAACATCTAAGACACTCGACAACCTGCCACACAAGAGGACCAATTTGTTCTAAGCAAATGTGGAAGAAACGAAAAAATTCGATGATGACAGGATCAATAGGAGGTCTAAACACTATAGTAAAAGGGTAAGTGTAAACAAAAAAATGCCTCGTCTTGTAAGACGTTATTCTTTGATTACTATTTGGAATAAAAATGGGAAAATCAGACTCCCAAGAACATTCCCTGTGAATAAGGGGATTCAAACCTTCGGTAATAAGAGTGGGATACCTATCAACACTATCAAGGGATAACGACTGGTCTACAAGAACCTCACTATCCGTAGTGAAGGTAAACTCAGCAGGAATAATTTCATCTACTCGTGGTTCGCGTAGGGGTTCTTGATGTTCTCTACCCCTGGACAGTGATCTGGAAACCCTAGCTCTTGGGGAGACTAAGAGCCTGTTTGGCTTAGCTGATTTAGAGTAGTTGATAAGCATTAGGTGCTGAAAAATACTTTTAAGTGCTGAAGCTGATTTAAAAAATAGGCATTACGTGTTTGGATAAAAGTGCTGAACTTAATAATAAGCACATGAGACTGTTTGATTCAAAAGTGCTGAGAAGATCTTTTTATGTTAAAATGACTTAAATAGCGTTATAACAATTTACACTACTAAAAACGCTATTTTCTTCCAAATTTTAGATTCTACTTATTTATCGTGTTCTTTATATTATAAAAATTAAATAGATAATATCTTTTTTTATAAATATAGTTTATGTTATAATAAGTATACAATCATAAATTAGAAGGGGTGGGGTATATATTAACAAAAATTAAGAAAAAAAACCTTAAAAAATGAACACAACATTCGTAGAGAAGAAACAAGCACTTAATATGTATTGAAGAACTGGAGTAGAGTAAAACTATACGAAAAGTTTTGTTTTAAAAAAGAAGAATGTTAGGGATAGAATAGTAAATATTTTGGTCAAACCTAAAGTGATTATAAGCTGAACTTTGCTAAGTTGGGGGAGACCAACTTATGGCTTTTTGGCTTATTTTTAGCTTATAAGCACTTTTAATGTTACCAAACACATAAATAAGCCAAAAAGTACTTATAAGCCAGTTTGACCAGCTTATAAGCTTAGCCAAACGACCTCTAAAGACCTAGTAGAAGGAGGGGAAACAATCAGAGACGAAGAAGAGCCTCTTGAAGGAGTAGATCCTTAACTCCTCAGTCTACCACCCCTTTGACTCTGAGTCGGAGCGGAAGAGGGTGTCACCTCATCAACGTTTATGACTCCCTTAGATTGGTTTGAAGAAGACATGTCTACAAAGGTAAAGGAAAAATTTCTTTACAAATAAAGTTTGAAAGTTAGAAGCTTTTCGTGAAAGAAAAGGAAAATGAGGTATTCATGCTCGAAGACAACCGTAAAAAAAATGAGAAAAAAAGAAGTAATGATGTGAAAACCATAATTGAAGATGTCACTTTGTGACTGATGCAGCCGTAATAACGCCCTAAAAGGCGCTGAATAATTGCATAACCAACCCACGAATTCCACGTGACATAAGCATTAAATGGAAGTGACAAGCGATGCTTACATACAGGAAAAGATACAATGATTCGAGTAAAGCGGTGGCAGAATATTCCCGCCATAAATGAGTATCCACTTACCAAATATTAATTGATAAATATATGGTAAGTGGGGGACTATCTGTATTGGTAAAAAAGAGCTTCACATGTGTAATAAATCTTAATGACTCAGTAGTCTGCGTGGAGCAATGAAGAAACGACAGCTGGACGGGACTCTAAGAAGAGGTACGAGGCAAAGAGGCACGACAAATCACACCCACGGGTTATTTAGCTACAGAAGTCTCAACAAAATTGAGAAGATGAAGAGACACGGTAAAAAGGGCATTGGCACAGAATAAAGGGAAGATTTAGAGATCTTTAAATTAGATATCCATACGTTACACAACATTCACTCAACAGTTACACTTGATTCATTGTAAAGTTACGTTAGAGTCATTATTAGTCATTAATGCTCAATCATCAAAAAGGATAGACGTTATCTTATGAAATTTCCTATATAAAGGAGAAAAATATAACTTGTAAAGGGAAAAAAAACCATTTGAACTACTATTGCAATATACTTACTTTTTGTGCATCTTACTGTTTTCCATTTATAAGTTTGCCTACAATTATAATCTTATACTTTGGTTATCACAAACCCGTGTTCTTCTTAAAATAGCTTTGGAAAAAGAATCCAGTTCTTTAGTTAAACAACAACAGTAAGGATTATAAAGTGAATTTAAAAGGTAGAATTTTAAGTAATTTGAGACAATTTTTAATTATGTAGTAATTGGTTAATTATCTGGTAACGGGACATTACCTAATTAACTAACCAGTAATTAAAGATTAAATTTCCCACCCCCACCCCCACCCCCACTCCCACGTGGCAGCAAGGCGTTGAGGCATTATGACTCATTGGTCTTGATAAATAGGTGGCATGTGTAGGGAGAGTTTTGGATTAAATAACACCAAAAGTGGGGCCCACAAGTCTTTAAAATAAGAGAATGTGGATAACTACATAAAAGAGCAATAGTAAATTGGTTATTTTGCCTATATTTTCCCATAATCTGCCAACATATGAATTGCTACAAGAAATGTGAAGTCGGAGAAAGAAATCTATTGTTTGGAACTAAACATAACTGTGATACACCTAACTCTCAGTCGTAGCTTCTAAAACTATACATTATACTACTGATATATTATATACAAATATATTATACTCCAAAGAAGAGCTTTACTAGAAAACTGGAAGGGAATCACAATAACAAATGGAGCACTTGTGTTGCTAAGAAATGAGAAAAGTCTCAAACAAGATTTCACGCAAATATTTTAGAAAGTAGCAAATGTCTTTATATGAAATTATACTATATAATAGTAATGGGATTTTGCGATTATAAGGGGAGTATGGTGCAATCTCTCTCAAAAATATTATACGGATTTTTCCTTACGTTGATTCGACATGACGGGTTGTCACAATGGACGTGTGTTAGAGGGATTGTCAAGAGAATCAACTCAGGTATGTTAAGGCTAAGCCCTTCTTTCATTTTTGCATGATCTCGTAAATACATGAGTTTGATAACGAAGCATAAAGAAAAATTCATGTCCCGAAATTTAGGTATATTTTCCTATTCCTGTAAGTCACAATATTCTCCTTATCAGTTCTTCATATTCAATTGAGTATTTCCTTTTTCTAGTCAAGAGAGAAGAGAGTTTATATATATACAATATTACATTATTTTAATTACCATCGAGCTATAATCGAAGGGAAGGCCCCTATTGAGAAACCTCTGATCAGATGGTAAGTTATATACCGAGCCTACTATGGCCAAGCGCCTATGAGCGAGCCTAGTTAGTCGAGATACTGAGCCTAGTATGGCCGAGCGCCTATGAGCGATCCTACTACGACAGAACATTATATATACCCAGCCTTATAAGGCCGAACCTCTATTTTACTTACTATATCGAGAGAGTTGAGTCAGTATCTGCAGGTAAGCATATCTTCAGATTATCTTTGACTTCTAGTTGTTTTCAGTTGTTATATTATCTGTTTAGTTCAGGTTTCAGTATATTGCCTTACCTATTAAGTATATTATTCATACTGATGTCCTTTTGTTGGGGATGCTGCATTCATGCCTGCAAGGTAAATATAATCATATTAATGAGCCCTCATAGTAGACGCGGTTAAAATTCAGCGAAGGATCAGTAAGACTCCACCTCATTCGGAGTGCAGTTGTGTTTATGAGTCATTGTGTCAGAGTTTTCCTATAGGGGTATGTGTAAGCCGGTGCCCTATTCTGTTTGATGATAAATAATCTTAGAGACTTTGTAGACAGAGGTTTAGTTTGTACAGTATTCCAGAGTCCATGACGGCCCATATGTATTCATGTTTTAAGAATGACGGATTATTGACACAGTGTTGCCCACTTATAGTTGTACATTATAAGTCATGGCCATGTGGGCCTATGATAGTTACAAAAGGAATGAGTTGAGCTAACTCGACATATGTATGTTCTATTTTTGGTTGAACGATCATGAGTTATAGAGTGGTTCACTCGGGCCAGCACAGCACCGGGTGCCAGCCACGCCTCCCCAAGTTTGGGACATGGCAAAGTGTTATCAGAGCGGGTCATGTCCTAGGTAGTCTACAAATCCATGCCTTGTAGAGTCTCACTTATCGGTGTGTTGTGCGCCACATTTATAATTGAGAGGCTATAAGGCATTTAGGAAATGTTACCCTTCTTTTGTTTCCAGATCGTGCCATAGAGCTAAGTCGTAAGAAGTAAATATAATGTTTCCACCAAGTGTTGTATGCATTAGAGGTACTATCACAATAGAGCTTTCAGGTGTGCATGTAATTTCTACTTATGTGGAAGGGAGGTTATGAAAGAAACAAAAGATACGATACGAGATATACAAGTACAAAAGGTTGTGAATAGTCTAGAGATTAGATAGAAGTTGGGTTTTAGTTTAATATACAAAGAAGGCCCTAGTGAAAGTTTTGAAAATCTCAAAGAGTTAACATTCAAGGTGGAATTTTCTAAAGGGGGAAGGATGTTACATGCCGTACCTTAGAATTAGGATGTGTCGTAGTAAATTCACATGAGTTCGAAGGGATTATGTCTATTAGGAGGTTATAGAGGGTTTAAGACATTACTGTTATGAGACCTTGTAAGTTTATAACCTTGATACCGTTAAATATTATGTTAATGTGGCAATTTATTTCAAATGGAGTATTTTAGTAAAGAGTTTTACAAGTAATTTTGGATAGTTACCATTATTACTATTTTCGGATATTGTAAATTATACTCATAATATGAGACAGTTTATGAGATTTTCTTTATTGTAAAAATAGAAATTACTTTTGTACAAGAAAAGAAGGTTATCTTTTTACCATTTTAAGAATTAAGCATACGAAGACTTTTACTCTTTATATGAGATTAGGAAATTATAAATTGAGAAAATATGTGCATTTTTTACATGGATGGTTTAATGAAATAATAGTATATGAAATGATTTATAGGGTGCCATATGACCATAATAGTAAGGTTTATAAAGTGAATTAAAAAAGTAAAATTATAAGTAATTTGAGACAATTTTTAGTTAATTGTAATTCAAATAAAATTTTGTTCTGTCTTACAACACTCATTTTCTTCAATTCTATTTGAATTCCTGTTGTATAAATAGAAAGACTTTGGGTTAATCTAGTACCAATATATTTATTTGTTCCATCCTTTTTATAAACTAGTCAATTAAATCGGTTGAATTGTTGTTCATATTGAAAGGAGTCGAGATTGATAATGAGTTGTTTAATGATACTCGAACATGTACTTGTTTTGAGTGCCTATTTATTTTCTACCTTTTTCTTTGGGAGTATTGACTATACCCCAATTCTGACCTTCATGTCACTCTTTCCAAGTGAGATGTCAGGTCCAGGGCATCCCAATTGGATTGACTGGGATGACAGTTTCTCCTTCCGAGTTTGTAAAATAAGTATTTCGATCAAATCACACATTGCTTTTTCTCGAAGGATCAGAAAAAAATGGGTCTGAATCTCTTGTGGGGATGATTTGGAAGATCCAAAATAAAAAATAGTGGTATTTTCTAGCAACAACATAATGGAGGCAGTCACTCAATCTAGATTGATCCGAAATCTGATTCAAATCCAATATAGTACCTACGAGTACATAAGAAATGTATTGAATCGATTCTTTTTAATGAATAGATCCGATCGCAACTTAAAATATGGAATTCAAAGGGATAAAATAGGAAAGGATAATCTGATAATTGGTTAATTATTGGGTAACGAGACATTACCTAAATAACTAATATGTGGTCAAATTTAACGACCTGGCTGGTCGTTTTAAGAATTACCGCCCTGATCCCCTATTTTACCATTTCTCCCATGTCTATTTATGTTATTGGACCCTGTCGGTGGGTTAAGTGATGAAATCCGGGGTGATTTTGGACACATAGTCCATAAATAGGGATTTTAGCTTTAAAAATCTGACCGTAGCTAGAGCTGTGTGAAGACAGATCCGGAATGGGATTTCGTTGACTCCGTTAGATCCGTTTGGTGATTTCGAGGATAGGAGCGTATTTGGAGTGTGTTTTCAAGGTCGGTTGTGGATTTAGGATTGAATTGGCGAAAGTTAGAATTTCGGCGAATTCGGCCGATAGGTGAGATTTTGATATCAGACTCGGGATGGACTTTCGGAAGCAACAATAGGTCTGTAATGTCGTTTATGACATGTGTATAAAATTTGAGGTCATTCGAATGAGTTTAGACGTGTTTCGGCGTCAGATGTGAATTGTAAGTTCCTAGGCTTGAATCTATGCATAATCGATGATTTTGATGTTATGAGATGTGTTTTTAAGGTTCGACCTAGTCCAAATAAGGTATTAGGGTCGGTTGGTGGTTTTGGTCGAGGTCCCAGGGGCCTCGAGGTTGTTTCGGATGCTTAACGGGAGAATTCGGAACTTATCAAACTGTTGAACCAGACCTTCTTCTGCTGTTTTCCACCTGCGAAGGTTTTCCCGCAGATACGGACACGCATGCACGATAGGGCTGATCGTATTTGTGATGGTGAGGGGATTGTCCAGTGGTTGCAGTAGCGACCTAGGATCCGTAGGTGCAGAACCGCAAGCGCAACCAAATGATCGCAGGTGCGGCCCCAGTGGACTTAAGTGAATTCCGCACTTGCGATGCTTTTTCCGCCGGTGCGGTGAACGGGACCGCAGGTGCGAGATCCCTGTGTGTTTATTCCAAAAATCCCAGGGTTGAATTTTATAAGTCTAAAAATGTTTGAGAGATCGGGAATTGGCGATTTTCAGTGGGTTTTGAAGAGAAGGATCATAGGTAACGTTTTCTAATCCTAATTCTTTGTTAGACCATTAATCCCCGTTGTTTTCTCTAGTATCATTAACAAAAATGGGGGCAAAATCATAGGAACTTGATGAAACTTCCCCAAACCAAAATTCTGAGAATTTAAGGGGCTTTTGGCATTGGATTTTGATGTTTCTGGTCGAGTGATTTCGTGAGTGAATGGGTGTCCGGAAAATATAACTTTTACCCGATTTCGAGATGTGGGCCCGAGGGGCGTTTTGGGCAAAATTCCTATTTCGCGTGTTAGCTTCGAATTTATTAGTTATTTTGATTTATTGAAATGATAGTTACATTAGGAAATCGAGTTGAATGGATTTGGGCCACCTGAAGTTGGATACTTGTGGCAAGAGAGTCATTATTGGTTGATTAGCACAATCGAGGTAAGTGGCTTGCCTAACTCTGTGTTGGGGAAATTTCCTTAGGCATTAATAATTGATTTTTGACACAAAAACCCCGTGTACGTCAGGTTACGAGTACGTGCACGGGATATTCTCACCACCATTGTTTCCTTTTGGATATACTTCACCTTCAATTCCTATTATTTATGTTTTTGGTTTAACTGCGTAGCGACTTAAGATTTTATCAAGTCCAACGTTTTTACCTGATTCTCCACTCATTGCTATTATTTGAAACTGGGTTAAGTACCTTCCCAAACATTTGAATTACGCTATATCTGATATACATCTCGCATTACATATTTACATTGGGACTGCGGGCTATGACTTGAGACTTTCCCTTGCATTGTATTGCATATTTACATCAGGACTGCGGGCTATGACCTGAGATTTTCCCTTGCATTGTATTGCATATTTACATCGGGACTGCGGGCTATGACCTGAGACTTTGCCATGCATTGCATTGCATATTTACATTGGGACTGCGGGCTATGAGCTGATACTTTCCCTTGCATTGCATTGCATATTTACATTGGGACTGCGGGCCGAGACCTGAGACTTTCCCCTGTATTGCATTGTACGAATGTCTACTGATTTATATGCTGTATGGAACTGATATTTATTACTTCGTTCTTTCCGGTTCACTTTACTTCCTGTTAATTATTACTGTTTTACTTAACTGTTAATTATATTTGTTTATTTTTGCAAACTCAGTGGAGCCGCAACCTGACCTCGTCACTACTTGACTGGGGTTAGGCTTGGCACTTACTGGGTACTGAATATGGAGTAGTCACGCCCTTCTGCGCATTTTATCTCATGTGCAGATCCAGGTACCAGCGCACCGTTCCGGAGTCAGTACAGTAGCAGATCTTTGGGAGACTTTGAGGTATATATGCAGTGTACGCAGAGCTTCAGAGTCCCCCTCCTATCTTAGCATAGTTATAGCTCGTATACGAGACTACAATTTCATTTCCAGTTTTGTATATTGAACCATAAAGTTTAGCTTGTGGTGTTGGTGACAATCCGGATTTTGGGGAGTAAAATAACTGTATATGCTGAGTAGCTACGTTATATCTAGTTGATATCTTTTCTGTCTTTTTTTTTATTGATTATACTGTTTTCCGCAAATATCTAGGCTTATCTAGTCATAGAGACTAGGTGCCGTCACGATACCTTTCGGAGGGTAAATCGAGTCGTGATATTAAAGATTGAATTTTCCACCCCCACCCCTAACCCACCCCCACGTGGCAGCAAAACCTTGAGGCATTATATCTCATTGGTCTTGATAAATAGGTGGCATGTGTAGGGAGAGTTTTGGATTAAATAAACCCCCAAAGTGGGCCCACAAGTCTTTAAAATAAGAGAATGTGGATAACTACCTAAAAGACTAACAGTAAATTGGTTATTTTGTCCCATATTTTCCCATAATCTACCAACATATGAATTGCTATGGGAAATGTGAAGTAGGAGAAAGAAATCTATTGTTTGGAACTACAAGAAACATAATTGTGATACACCTAACCCTCAGCCGTAGCTTCTATAACGGTACTTATTATTTCCTATTGATATATTATATAAAAATATATTATACTCCAAAGAAGACCCTTACTGGAAAACTGGAAAGGAGTCACAATAACATATGGAGCACTTGTGTTGCTAAGAAACGAGAAAAGTCTCAAACAAGATTTCATTCAAATATTTTACAAAGTGAGAAAGATCTACGTAATGTTGCTTTAGCAAATGTCTTTATCCGAAATTATACTATATAATAGCAACGAGATTTTGCGATTATAAGGGGAGTACGGTCCAATCTCTGTCAAAAATAATATACGGATTTTTCCTTATGTTGATTCGACGTGACGGGTTGTCACAATGGACGTGTGTTAGAGGGATTGTCAAGAGAATCAGCTCAGGTATGTTAAGGCTAAGCCCTTCTTTCATTTTTGCATGATCTCGTAAATACACGAGTTTGATAATGAAGCATGAAGAAAAATTCATGTCCCAAAATTTAGGTATATTTTCCTATTCCTGTAAGTCACAATATTCTCCTTATCGGTTCTTCATATTCAATTGAGTATTTTCTTTTTCTAGTCAAGAGAGCAGAGAGTCTATATATATACAATATTATATTATTTTAATTACCATCGAGGGGAAGACCCTTATTGGGCAACCTCTGATCAGATGGTAAGTTATATACCGAGCCTACTGTGGCCAAGCGCCTACGAGCGAGCTCGGTTTGTCGAGATACAGAGATTAGTATGGCTGAGCGCCTATTAGTGAGCCTACTATGACAGAGTAGTTATATATATGTATATACTGATCCTTATAAGGCCGGACAGCTATTTTACTTACTATATTGAGAGAGTTGAGTCCGTATCTGCAGGTAAGCATATCTACAGATTATCTTTGACTTCTAGTTGTTATATTGTCGGTTCAGTTCAGTTCAGCTTTCAGTATATTGCCTTACCTATTCAGTACATTATTCGTACTAACGTCCTTTTGTTGGGGACGCTGGATTCATGCCTGCAAGGTATTTATAATCAGATTAATGAGCCCTCATAGTAGATGAGGTTTGCATTCAGCTGGTCTAGTCTCAGGTGATGCTGCAATAGGCTTGACCCACCCACAGGCAGTGTACCCGGGGTATGATGTGACGTTGTTGTCTGGCATGCAGCCTGGGCAATAGGGGTCTGGACTCCCCCTCCCACCTGAGAAGTGGCAGGATATGCTGGAAATAAACCAGCATGGGACATAGTGTCCATAAATCTCATCATACGGCCCATAACTGCTTGGAAGCCCGGCGCCGTCATAAAGTCTACTGCTGCAGGATGTGCTGGGAGAACCTTGTCTTGCTCCTCTATAATATATTCCTCTTGTGGTGGAACCGGAATATCTCTTGGATGCCCTCGTCCCCTACTATGTGCCTGTGCCCTCCCCCCGTCTCTGCCACGACCTCGGACAGCGGGGGTAACGACCCTTCCCGAGTCTGGAACATCAGATGCACGGGTCCTCACCATCTGTGAGAGAGTTGAAGAATGAATTTAGTAAATCATCGATTGCACAATAGAATAAGAACAAAGAGATGTTTCCTAACACCCTATAGCCTCTTGAATATAAGTACAGACGTCTCTGTACCGATCTGCAAGACTCTAGTGGGTTTGCCCATGACTCGTGAGACTTATATGAACCTAGAGCTCTGATACCATGTTGTCAAGAGCCAAAATCCTAAGTTAGGTCGTGATAGCGCCCAACAACGGGGTCAGGCAAACCGACTCTCAATTTACTAAATATTCCTTCTTATTAGATTAAACACTTTAAAATATACTCAGTTTTTAAAACTTAAACATGATTTGACAAGGATAAATAGCTAGTTTTAATCAAAAACAGTCATGAAAAGGCGTGAGACAAAATATATGCTAACCTGAAATCCATAACAACTAACACGTGTGTGCCAGGAACTACTGTCACAAGTCCGACGGGCAGACTAACAGAATATACAAAAGATATAATACACATTCCCACTGTCTGAAGGAAATAGACAAGAAATAAGCAAAATAAAACCCCATGGTTCTGCCGGCGATCGCCAAGAGAAAAGCAGCTCACCATGAAGTCAGGTTCGTCAAATATCAAGTCAAGCTCCGGTCCGACAACCAATGCACCAGCCTCAGAACCTGTACAATTAACTACAGAAGCGTACCATGAGTACATAAATATATATACCCAGTGAGTATCCCTCCTAACGTCGCAGAGGAAGTGACGAGAGGTCGACATGATACTCACTAAGGTCCAACGATATAATTTAGCTGAATATAATAGAAACGGTAGGCATCTAAAGGCAGTGAAGCAACAAATATATATGTAAGGTACTGAAATCCCAGAAAAGTACTGGGAATGAATAAAACAATTACCGCTTCACTTTCCCCCAAATATATGTCAAATCAATATCCATGAATTTAGTAACAATTAAATCATACGCATGCAGGGTAAGGACAACCGGCCAGAGTCAAAAGATAGTCATGTCCGTGCACTGCCGACGGTCGAACGGCCCAAACCATAAGTGCACCTCTCCACAAAGTACTCACATCTATGCATTGACGAGGATCGAACGGCCCGCACCAAAAGTGCATCTCTTAATCCTCTCTATGCATTGCCGAGGATTATACAGCCCATACCAAAAGTGCATCTCCTATCCGCCGTGGTGTACGGCCCGTTCCCATAAGAGTGCGGGAAATTACAACCCGTTCGCCGATTGTAAATTGCGAAGTGGTCACACACATACACATTATTCCTTTTCAAATTGCTTTCAGTGAACAATTCCTTACAAGTTTTCTCAAATTCCAAAACCTCAGGGAGTAAGCAGCATTTAATTTATTAAGCATATACTTCATATAAAGTAAAACACAAGTCATGATGTGGGCCTAACTACCCGGACATAATAGTAATAGTCACTACTTACGCACTCTCGCCATTTTGTACGTACGTAGCCCCCAAATATTATCACATAAATCATTTAAATCACCTGGCGGGATAGTTCCCTCTTACAAGGTTAGAAAGAAGACTCCCCTCGCGTCGAACCTACTCCCTGGGTCAAGAATGTGAGTGCAACTCCGAACTCGACACCCACGGACTTGAAACTAGCCAAATGTTTTCCAAATATATCAATTTATATTCAAAGCATGGAATTCTTCTACTACTTTGCCACATTCACCATTTTTGAAGAAATTCTAAAATCCAACCCCGTGCGCGCATGCTCGGATTCCAAAAAAATTCGAAGGGAATACTCACCAATAGCCTAAGGATCATTAATAAACGATTTCTACTTGATTTTATGGCTAATTTGCGGGTAAATTCTCAAATTATCAAAAGCCCTAGGTTACTATCCATCTCTTGATCTTTAACTAATTTTGGTAGTTAATTTATGTTGTCCACGAATGAAGTTAATTTTAGAGTAGAATTTACTTACCTTCAATAACTAGGTCATTTGCCCCTCTTGAATAGTTGAAATCGTCCCAAGGAAGAAGAAGAAGATAAGGAAATGAATTAAATCCCGTGTATAAAAACACACTGCCCAGTGGTCTACTCTATGCGATAGCAGTCTGGGCAGTGCGATCGCAGAGCTTTAAGTGACCTGTCCCTCATGGGCCTTATGTGCGAACGCGGAGGGAGACCTGCGAATGCACAGGGTAAGGAATAGTTGCACTGGTCCAAGGCTGGGCTCTTGTGCGAATGCGGATGGGGTGTGCGATCTCACTGGGTCAGGAGCCCAACCCATGACGATCGCAGTGCCTATTGTGCGAATACACAAGGCATTTACCACACCTGCCCGGTTCCTTCTATAGGATCGCATCAGTGCACTTGCGATCGCACTGAAGGAAACTAGTCAGTGAAAAATCTGGTTTTTCAATTTAACTCCGAGGGGTCTGAAACTCACCGGAGCTCCTCAGGACCCTGTCCAAATGCACTGGCAAGTCTATATTCATGATACGGACTTGCTCGAATTTTCAGAACATGAAAAATAACAATGAAACTAAGAATTCGACCCCAAAACCAAATTGAATGAAACTTTGAACTTAAAGTTCTAGAATTCACTTTCAATGCGCCGAACCGACCTATACTACTCGGAATGACTCCAAATTTTGCAAGCAAGTCATAATTGACATAACAAAACTATTCCCGACTCGCAATTCCGTTCGGACCTAGATAACACAAAAACATGTTCCCAACCAAATTTCAAACTTAAGGAAACTCTAATTTCGATATTGGGTGCCGAAACGCCACCGGTTCATCCAAAACCCATTCCGAACATACGCCCAAGTCAGAAATCATCATACGAAGCTACCGAAATCGTTGGAACCTGACTCCGAGGTTGTTTACTCAAAATGTTGACCGAAGTAAATATTGGCCTTAAAGGCCAACCTTAAGGAACTAAGTGTTCCTAAAGCATTGTAAACACTTCCGAATCCCGAGCCACTAGTCCCCGCAAGTCATAAATCATAATAAGCCGCTATGGGAAGTTTCATTTAGGGGAACAGAGTCTCATAACGTAAAACGACCGGTCGGATCGTTACATGTAGGGAGAGTTTTGGATTAAATAAACCTCAAAAGTGGGGCCCACAGGTCTTTAAAATAAGAGAACGTGGATAACTAAATAAAAGACTAACAATTACTTTGTTGTTTTGCCCTATGTTTTCTCATAATCGGCCAACATATGATTTGCTACAAGAAATGTGAAGTAGGAGAAAGAAATCTATTGTTTGGAACTACACGAAACATAATTGTGACACACCTAAACCTCAGCCGTAGCTTCTATAACTATACTTCAATATACATATTATATCCTACTGATAGATTGTATACAAATATATTATACTCCATAGAAGGGCTTTATTGGAAAACTGGAAGGGAATCACAATAACAAATGGAGCACTTGTGTTGCTAAGAAACGAGAGAAGTCTCAAACAAGATTTCATGCAAATATTTTACAAACTGAGTCTACTGTTTTATCCGAAATTATACTATATAATAGCTGCGGGTTTTGGCGATTATGAGGGGAGTACGGTGCAATCTTTCTCAAAAATATAATACGGATTTTTCCTTACGTCAATTCACCGTGACGGGTTGTCACAATAGACGTGTGTTAGGGATATTGTCAAGAGTATCGGCTCAGGTATGTTAAGGCTAAGACCTTCTTTCATTTTTGCATGATCTCGTACTTACACGACTTTGATAATGAAGCATAAAGAAAAATGCATGTCCCAAAATTTATGTATATTTTCCTATTCTTGTAAGTCACCATATTCTCCTTATCAGGACTTCATATTCAATGGAGTATTTTCTTTTTCCAGTCAAGAGAGCAGAGAGTCTATATATACAGTATTACATTATTTTAATCATCATCGAGCTATAATCGATGGGCAGGACCCTATTGGGAAACCTCTTATCAGATGGTAAGTTATATACCGAGCCTACTATCGCCAGGCTCCTATGAGCGAGCCCAGTTGGTCGAGAAACATAGCATAGTATGGTCGAGAACCTGATCACGCTCAACTATGTCTGATAAAAGAATAAACGGGCATTGCAAATATAATCTGGGGTATTAAGCCCAGAGTCGATCCCATAGGGAGTTAACGTATCAAGCAAGCTGTCAGAATACTAAATTGTCACTTGGTTTTGTTTAAACTACTACAACTGAATGAAAATATTAAAACTAAAGATTAACTACAATAAGGTGTAAAAAATTGTAATAAGGGTCTAAAGTTATGGTTTCCCTTGTCGGTGAACTTCCTTCTCGGATACTTCTTATAGTTTGGTTAGTTGTCTCTATTAATAATGAGCACTCTATCTACAATAAATCTCTCTCAAATAATTATGATAATTTACTAGACGCACTCTCTCAAGTTACGCTAGCTAGATTGCATTACAGTTCACTTTAGATTGCACCCGATGTATCGTTATCTCTAATACAACCTATAAACCCTCGGTTATAACTTTCCTCTATACTCTGGGAGTGTTGTTGTTCAAACAACTACCTAAATATGCACTCTCTCTCAAGTAGATACATAATAAATAGGAACATCTAATTGATGGGCATTCAATTAACTACAACAAGAACTTAGTTGAACAAATAGAGATTAATAAACCAATCAGAACTATATTAATAACACAATAAGTTCATCCCCCAACGGGTTCCACCAAAACCCTAGATTAAAGAAATTATCGAAACATGTTCATAAGAATCAAATCCAAAATAACTTGCATAATTAAACTACAAAGTAAAGAATAAAAAATGTACAAATCGATGTTTTTACTTCTCTTCAATGATTCCTCTCCTGTGAATCCCCCTTCAAGATGTTTTTTGGGGTCTATTTATAAGTTTAGGACAAATCCTAAACGTGTAGGAGACTTCTATTCCAACCGGGAAACACTTAAACTCTTCAAAACTTGGAATTGACTGGACATCGGGACCCAGGCGTTTGGGCTCAAACACCCCCTTAAAGCCAGGGCAGGCCTGGCGTTAGGGCCCAAACGCCCCCCCTAACGCCAGGGTCAGCCTGGCTTTAGGGGCCAAACGCCCCACTAACGCCAGGGACAGCCTGGCTTTAGGGGCCAAACGCCCGGGTGTTTCCCTTTCGACTCTTAAGCGTATTTTTGATGTATTTTCATCTGTTAGCTCAGCTTCCATATCCAATTCACCTACACATGAAATAGACTCCATTATGCATATACAAAATATATTTTTATCATTAACGCACATAAAATGTAAGGCATATAACGTGTTAAACCATGAATTCTAGCCTCGCATCAGCGCCTATGAGCGAGCCTACTATGGCAGAGCAGTTATATATATATATACCGAACCTTATAAGGCCGGATAACTATTTTACTTGCTATATTGAGAGAGTTGAGTCGGTATCTGCTGATAAGCATACCTTCAGATTATCTTTGACTTCTTGTTGTTTTCAGTTGTTATATTATCAATTCAGTTCAACTTTCAGTATATTGCCTTACATATTCAGTACATTATTCGTACTAACGTCCTTTTGATAGGGACGCTACATTCATGCATGTAGGTATAGATAATCAGATTAACGAGCCCTCACAGTAGACGAGGTTTGTATTTAGCGAAGGATCGGTAAGACTCCACCTCATTCGGAGTGCAGCCGAGTCTATGAGTTATTGTGTCATAGTTTTGCTATAGACGTATGTGTAAGTCGGTGCCCTATTCTGTTTGATGTTCAATAATCTTAGAGGCTTTGTAGATAGAGGTTCAGTTTGTACAGTATGTCAAAGGCCTTGACGGCCCATATTTATTCATGTTTTAAGAACGATAGTTTATTGATATAGTATTACCCACTTACAGTTGTAAATTTTAAGTCGTGGCCAGGGCCCATGATAGTTACAAAAGGAATGAGTTCAGATAACTCGACCTATGTATGTTCTAGTTTTGGTCGAATGATCATGAGTTATATAGTGGTTCGTTCGGGCCAGCACGGCATCGGGTGCCAGCCACGCCTCTCCAGGTTTGGGGCGTGACACTTGGCCTTATTAATCCCTTATCTATAAGATCTTTCAACTAGAGTTTCAGCTTTTTCAACTCTGATAAAGCCATTCTATAAGGTGGAATAGATATAGGCTTAGTGTCGGGGAGTAGATCAAATCCCAAGTCAATATCCCTATCAGGAGGGACTCCGGGAATATCTTTAGGGAAAACTTCTGGGAACTCATTTACAGTTGGTACCGACTGGAGAGTGGGAATTTGAGCATGTGTATACTTAAGTTAAACTAGTTGATAGATATACCCTTTGGAGATCATCTTTATGGCTTTAAGATAGGAAATAAACCTACCCCTAGGTGTTACTGCATCACCCTTCCATTCAAAGACTGGTTCACCGGGAAATTCAAAGCTTACTACTTTGGTTCTACAACCCACTGTGGCATAATGAGACTCTAACCAATACATGCCCATGATCACATCGAAGTATACCATCTCCAATTCTAATAAGTCTTCCACATTTAGACGATGATATACTTTGACTGGACATCCCCTATAGATACATCTAGCTATAACTGATTCTCCAACTGAAGTGGATACTTCAAAAAGGTTCATACAACTTTTCTAGTTCTATCCCTAATTTCTTAGTAATATATAGAGTTACATAAGATAGGGTGGATCCCTGATCTATAAGAGCATAGAGATCAAAAGTGAATATTGTTAGCGTACTTGTCAAAACATCTCCCCGAGCCTCCGTATCCTGACGGTCTGCGAGGGCATACAAGCAGTTTCGACCACCGCCTTTATTACTAGACTTTGCTGCACCACGCCCTTGCTGGGCCTGAGAATTATGAGGGGCTGCTGAATTAGTGGACTGAGCTACATTTCCTAAATATTTCTGCCTTGCTGATGGACAGTCCCTCAAGAAGCGCCCCTGCTGACAGCACCCAAAGCAACCATTTGTGCCCAAACGACACACCCTTGGATGCTTCTTACCACACGTGTCGCAAGTAGGGTACTCAAGGCCTCTATAGCCCACACTAGTCTGTGGATGTGAGCCTGTTGCTCTGAAATTTTGTCTATTCTTGTTAAAATTGTACCTCTGTACTGGTGCAGTAGCTGAAGATGGAGCAGGTCCTAACTTTGATTTCTTGAAGAACTGGCGAGTGCCTCCAGCCTGAGATCCCCCATGGCTGGAATTTCCTGCAGACATAGTTTTCTTGCTGAATTCCCTATCCTTCTCTCTCTGTAGCCGCTGTTTTTCCTTCAACCTATATTCGTTCCCTTGAACAAAGGCAACCATCTTAGTGATGGTCATGTCATTATTCTGAGCAACTATATTAGCATCGGCAAACAAGTCATCTGAAAGCCCTAAAACAAACCGCCTAACTGTAGCGCGCATATCACGTTCCATTTCCGGAGTATACCTAGCCAAAGAGACTAACATGAGGTACTACTCATTCACACTCATATCATTCTGCTTGAGCCTCTCAAACTCCAAAGCCTTAGCTTCCAAGGCCTCAATGGGTAGAAAATGCTCAAGAAATGCATCTGCAAACTCCTTCCAAGTTGCAGAAGCCGCATCCTCCCCTCGGGACTCTTCCCATGTCTGATGCACTACGCACTGACCCTAGTGTACTTTCTTTGCGGGTATTTTTTTGAAATACGCAATTTTGCACGAGTAAGAAAAATGCCTGCAAGTACGAAAGAAAAGGAGCAATCCTAGATGTATTGGTGGTCAACTATTTATACGTGTGGCGCACACACACACATAAAAGAGACCTCACTGGACACGGCTTCATCGACTCTGTAGGACTCTTTAACCTAGGCTCTCAACCTTTGTCACGCCCCGAACCATGGCCTGGGCATAACACAACACTCGGTGCCTGATTACATGTGACCGAGCGAACTAATTGTTTGGATGTATCAACATGTTGTATAATTGTAACCCAGATATAAATATACAACATGATGATCTGCTAAAGAGTCTGACTAAAATATCATAGAAGTGGAAAATACTGAAAAGTCTCCAAGTATAAATGAGTAGCCGACAAGGCTAACACATAAAAGACTACTAACATCTAATTGACGGAACTATAGTCTACAAATCCTCTAAAGAATACTGAGATGCTAACTGACCGAGACAAGGTCCCGGTATACCTTATTAACTGAAAGTACTATAATGACTGAAAAAGGGAGGGATAACGCCCCGAAAGACTGGGGCTCACCAACAACTGATACGAGATGTCCTAGCGAGAAGAGTCGTCAACCTGCAAATCGTTACATGCATCGCGAGATACAGGCCCGGGGCAAAATGGGACGTCAGTACATTTCAATTGCACTGCTATATAAAACAACTGAAGGAAAGAACTGTAAATACTGAAACTGATAACTTACAACTGAACTAAACATAGGAAGTAAGGTTACGAATACTCCCTCTTCTGAATGATGAGAAGCCTGTTTATCTGATAAACTACGACCTCATGCCCAATATATATATTTATATATATGCACAAGCTACGACCTCGGGCCCAAGTATACGTATACATAACTACGGCCTCAGGCCCAATGAGGCATAAAGCATAAACTACGGCCTCATGCCCAAATACATGTGTTCAACATCCAGGAACTTAGAATTACGAACTGAGAATTATACTGAAATACATGATGCTGAAATATTTAACCATATTGACTTACATGATACCGGAATAATGAATAGGTCTAACATGAGATATGTACTCATAATAAGTTGATTTGTCATAACTGAAACTCATAGCATATCGAATGATTATAAAACTATGACATCTAGAGAATAGAATTTCTACTACTATTCATGATACTAGGCATAATTACTTTCTGAGGAAACTTGTAATAGTCATAATGAATGGGACGTAGGGAGAATCATAGACATTCCCAAACGTAAAGAGTTAGCCTCACATACACTAACTTTCTACTCTTGAGCGTAATACAATATTCGCCAACCCTTTCAACTTTAATCTATATCAATACAAGTCAAAGGAATTCCAAATTAGCCACAATAGTCATGTTTTGGTCACTTAGGCATTTTATCAAACACTTGGTGGCATAAAGCTCCATAGTCCTTATTAATGGTGTGTCTACAATCAATAACCCATTCTCTTGCTCCTAGATAAGTTCTAAAGTATCAAATGGTTATAATCAACATTATTCTTCATCATCCATAAGGTAAACAACACACTTAACCAATAATAAACAATCAACACACCAAACCTATAACCGCTCATGCTTTTCTATCAGACCTATCAACTCATATATCATGAACTAGGGTATATAATTATTAAACAAATGTTATAATAAATTAGAGGGTGAAGCCATTATTTCTTTTAAATTCAATCCCCTTGAATTCAAGTTCTAGGATTCCTTATCTCAACAATAATATCCCAATTGAATATCTAATGATATGGAGTGTTATAAGATGTTGGGAAATTAAAATTCACTTAGAATCACCATTAGAACTTACCTTGGGTGGTGGAGGGACCCTTAAGGAGTTATGTTTTTGAGAGCTTTCCTTTCTAGAGCAAGTTTTTATGTTTTGGGGATGTGGGGGACGAAGTAGGTCTTTAAAAATGACTCTCCAAGTGCGCCCCATGCACTTGTAGGCCTGACCGCGCAAAATGTCGAAAATATAACCTTACTACTCATTTAACACATCCATAGTGTCACGACCCAAAATCCGCTAAGGTCGTGATAGCGTCGGACACCATTGTCAGGCAAGCCAACACCCAATAGATAATTAAAATTCATATTTAAGCATGTTTGAAAATCGTTACTTTTTTATTTCATTATAGAAAGATCAATTAAAGTTACCGAGTAAACAATGATATTTTAAATAATTCAATCGACAAATACATCCAAAAGTCATCGCAGAACCCGGTGTCACAAGTGCATGAGCAAAATTTCTAGGATGTATACATGTGATACAATATTTGTCCGTAATACAAACTGGACAAAGAAATAAAAGTACAATACAATAGATCTGAAGGAGACTTCGCCGGTTGTGGGTCATCTCTAGAGATGCAGCTCACCCAAGTCCCCATATCAACCATACCACGATGCCAAGAGGGTCCACTAAATATACATGTACTTGTGCAATAAAAATGCATAGCAAGTGTAGTATGAGTACGAAAACAATGTGTACTCAGTAAGTATCCCGCCTAACCTCGAAGAGGTAGTGACGAGAGGTCGACTTTGACACTTACTAGGGGTTCAAATTCATATAATCAAGTGTGATGTAAAACATGGATGTTACTATAAAATAACATATAACAACAGGAAAGGACAACTTCTTCCACAAATTATAAATCCCAGTTTCTGTCATCTCAGTTAACCTATATTAAGACAATCAGTTCAAATCACAGGTGGTATCCAGCAAATATCATACGCATGAAATGCCGGGGGTCGAAAGGATCGAACCAACAATAAATGTAAATTGTCCATTGCCGAAGGGTCAAACGGCTCGAACCATAGATGCATCTACTACCCCTTTTGCGAATCGATCATGCGACGTGGTCATATATAATAATAGAGTTACCCTGCTCGTGAATCATACATGCGACTCAAGTACTCATAGATACACACATTCACACAATAATTCACATTTTATCAGGAAAACAATTACCAAGGAAGTTATAAAATTCTCTTTTAATTGGCGCGAAGATAGTATTTAAATATTTTCTAAAAATTCATTTACCAAGTTCGATAAGGTTTAATTATTTCCAGATTCATTGAATAAGTTACAAGTATGGGAAATAAAATAAGCTTTTGGGTCCTAGACTACCCAGACATAAACATAATAGTAGCTACGCACTGACTCCCGTAACCTCGTGTGTAAGTAGCCCCCACAAATAGTAGCACATATTCAATTATTTCACCTGTGGGGAAAATTCCCTCTTACAAGGTTAGAAAGTAGAGTTACCTCGCTCCGAAGAGTCATAACCAGCCTCCAAGCCCTTCTGATAACTCAAATTGATGCACGACGCCCCAAAACTATCCAAATAATAGGGAAACCAATGAAAAAACACTCTAATACTTATAACAATTCAATTTATATAAATTACAAACTCCACTCGGAAAGTCGATAAAATTACCCTCGGGCCCACGTGCCCAAATTCCGAAATTTTCAAAGATAATCTTTACCCATAGCCTCACTAACTCAAATATATAATTTTCCCTACATTCCATGCCCAAATTTGTGGCCAAAAATCCGAAAATATAAATTTTCTAGGTTTTCTACCAAAACCCCAAGTTTCCACAAATTTTCATGTTAAAATTCTATATATAATCAATGCATTTAACACAAGGTGGGCGGCCCAAACCTCGAACATGTGCACTCCCCTTGCCCGGCACGGATCCGCACCTGTGCCTCCTTTTCCGCATATGCGACTTCACAGGTTCGGACATAACTTCGCACCTGCGGCCCCAACCAAGCCATCCACATCCGCTTCTGCGACACCAAAGCCGCACCTCAGGACCGCACCTCCGGCCAAAACCTCGCATGTGCCGTCACACCAGACACCAGCAGCCTTAGCTTTTCTCAACATTCCAAATTCGATCTGATAACCACCCGGGGCACCCGGGACCCTGTCCAATCACACCAACCAGTCCCAAAACATAATGCAGACCTGCTCGAGGGCTCAAATCACATCAAATAACATCGAAACAATGGATCGCAATTCAATTCAATCTTTATGAACTTTGAAATTTCCAACTTCTATATTCGATGCCGAAACCTATCAAATCATGTACGATTGAGATCAAATTTTGCACACAAGTCACATTCAACATTCAGGACCTACCACAACTTCCAGAATCAGAATCCGACCCCGATATCAAAATTTCCACTTCCGGTCGGACTTCTTAAAACTTTAAATTTCTGACTTTAGCCAAATGACTCTAAATTGACATACGGACCTGCGAATTCAGTTCCGATCGCGCTCCTAATACTAGAATCACCATATTGAGCTATTCACAGACTCGGAATTCCAAACGGACATCAGTAACACTGAAATGCACTTCAAACCTGACTTATGAAATTTCTTCAAAAATAATAACTTCCACAATATTCGCTGAAATGCTCCCAGGTCATCCGAAACCTGCTACGAATATACGGCTAAGTCCAAAATCATCATATGGATCTGCTGGAACCTTCAAATCCTGATTATGCGGTCGTTTACTCAAAAATCCAATCTTAATCAATTCTTCAAACTTAAGGATTCCGAAATGAGAACTTTCTTTCCAATTCGACTCCGAACTGGCCGAAACTCAGTTCCGACCATGCCTATAAGTCATAATACATGAAATGAAGCTAATCATGGCCTTAAACCGCTAAACAACGCGCTAGATCTCAAAAAAACAGGTCGGGTCATTACACATACCTAAGCCGAATTTACAGGGTGTTACATGTTGGATGTTCTCTCGGTTTTGTTATGTTACATAAAGATTTAACTTGTTCATTATTACGATATGTATATAATTGCCGATTGGTTTCTTTGTTAAATGATAATTGATGAAGTTTATGTGTTTTACAGCTTATGTTTACAAGTGCTGATTTCAAAAACATTGTGAAAGGCTTGGCTTGAATTGTGAAAGTTTTCGTAAATAAAGTGATATGATATGTCTGGTGAGAGCGGGTTGCACTCTGCATCAAGGATTGATGAGGGTGGACCGGTTGGATCTGGTTGCACGCCGCAACAGGAGAAATAAGGGTGATATATATATAGGGAGGAGCAATAAGGGTGGACATATGGGATCAGGTTGCATGCCGCAAAAAGGAGAAATAAGGGAGAATATTCATGTTTTATTTTTTATAAAATAAAGTTTGGAATACTCATTGTTTTTTTTTCATTATTTCATATTCCGCTCTTAGTGTTATTTTAAGTGAAACTTGTTCTGTTTACATTGTTGAGACATAAACACTGTGAAAGTCTTTCATTCAAATTATGAAAATCCTTTTTATAAATAAAGTGATATGATTGTCTGGTGGGAGCGGGTTGCACGCCACAAAAAGGAGTGATAAGGTTGGACATGTAAGATCGGGTTGCAGGCCACAACAAGAGAAATACAGGTGATATGTATATAGGGAGGAGCAATAAGGGTGGACAGGTGGGAGCGGGTTGCGTGCCGCAACAAGGAGCAATAAGGGAGAATATTTATGTTTTAATGATTTTCAAAAATAAGTATTTCTGGAAAACTCCGGTTTTCTTAAAAATATTTTCATACTCTGATTTTTACTGTGATTTAAATTGAATTTTGGAAACTTATGTGAGAATTGGTTGTAGCTGAGACATGGAAAAAGGTGGTTGAGTTATATTGCTACAGACTATTATTTTGTTTTGTTTAGAATTTCTTTCTTGCTTTATTATATATTTTTCATAGGTTATATTGTTAATGCCCCACCGTAGCCTCGTCACTACTTCGTCGAGGTTAGGCTCGACACTTACTCAGTACATGGGATCGGTTGTACTGATACTACACTCTGCACTTCTTGTGCAGATCCAGGTATTATTCGTACAGAGACACGAGGTAGATCTGCTGGCGTCCGCAGATTCCTAGAGTCTTCCCTTTAATATTCAGATACTGTTATATTTCATTCAGAACAGAGATACATTTCTTTCAGACCATTATTTGTAGTATTCTTTAGTAGTTCGTGAATTGTGACACCAGACCCTGGGTAGTTATACATTTAGTATTAGTTCGTGGTTCGTCTTATTATCTATAATATTTTTCTTGATATCAGTCATTGGATTTCATATTTATTTGGAATTATTTATTGTCTTTAAATAAATTTAAAGGAAAATGGTTAATTAAGTTTTAACATTGGCTTGCCTAGAAAGTGTGGTGTTAGGCCCCATCATGATCCTGAGGGTTGGGAATTTGGGTCGTGACAAGTTGGTATCGGAGCACTAGGTTGCATTGGTCTCACAATTCACGAAAAAGATTGACAGAGTCCGATGGATCAGTACGAAGACGCCTATACTTATCTCTCAAAGGATATGAAGTTAGGAACAAACTCATTTTTATTTCTACTCTATCGTTGTCAGGGGCTGAGGCAGGGGCAGGACACAACTTACTGCTCAGACAGCAGCTCCAGCTGCGGAGCCCCAAATTGAGATTGATGAGGGTGCTCCAGCTTAGACCGTTCTAGCTGAACCAGCTCAGGTTCCAGAGGGGTTTATTGCTACCCCAGTACTTCAGGATACTTTGGCCCGATTAGTGGGCCTTAAGTACAGTGTAGCCCAGACTGGTGCACTCCTTGTTGCAGCAGCCGCAACTCAGGCTGGAGGAGGGATCCAGACTCCTGTTACCCACACATCTGATCAAACTACTCCTCAGATCCAGACCCTAGTAGCCAACCTAGTTAGGGTGGTTCGGACAGTTGCTGCAGCACCGATCGTTGAGGGGGAAACTATGACTTCTGATGCTTTGTGGAGACTGGACAGGTTCATCAAGCTAACTCCACTCCATTTCAGTGGTACATCTCTTGAAGACCCACATGATTTTCTTGACCGCTGCTATGAAGTATTGCAGAACATGGAGATAAGTTGAAAGCAGCGGGGTTGATTTATATAAGCTGTGAAGTTTAACATTGTGGATTATCAGACATTGTGACTTGTGACTTTGTGTCAAGTGGGGAAGTCTACCGACAAGGAATAGATTGTGGTATCATGTGTTATATCGGTGTTGGCCCAGAAGGTATAAGGCCTGAGATTTTTGCAAGAGATAAAGTTGGGACTGTCGGTATGCCTGCCTCCTTAATAGCCCTATACCTCAATACCAAAAGATTTATATAGACAACTTTAAATCTATGGAAGGTCTACTCAGAGGGACTGCAGTGGTTAATGAGCTTCTAGATCATAGGGTTCATGCCAAGATTTGTCTGTGTAGAACTCTACTTTTGTGATTATTGTGCGTCAATAGGGATGAGAGTTACCCCCAAGAATAACGAAGAGTATATGAATAAAGTGTGTCGAACAAGCCGCGAGATTGGCTCTCTCACACGAGCAATCTCTTCTTAAGTTATGAATCGTGAAGAGATAAGACCTTATAGAAACTTGGATAATGCGGGGATATATTTATTTGTAGAGGTCGTTCTTGACCACTTGCGATTTTTACTATTCGATTATGACTTGTTTTGTAAGGCAGATGTTACTTTCTCTAAGAAGATAGTTTGGGGATTATTGAAGTGAGAAACTCCGGTTAGACACTTGAAGGTGTCTAGACTCCGTACGGTGTCAAATGATTAAAAGAATAAAAAATAAGCGCCAATATAAGGTGAGAACACCATAACATGTGTTTCATACCACGTGTGCTAGCGACCAATGGGATAATAGAAGAATGGATCCTCATGGTAGTAACAAACGAGGGATCAAATAACTACTACTGGAGTAGCGAATGACGTCTAGGGTATTTCGAGTAATAATAAGATCCTCATGGTAGTAGTGAATTCTTTCCGCATGTGACTGGATTTCTACATGGAGCTGTTAAGAAACCTTAAAAGGTTTAAGAAAATTATAGCTCTTAATGCTCGCCAGGTCGCACGAACTATTTGCTACTATGAATTACGTGTCTTATTGCCATGGTACTAGCTTGGATCTAGTCCACCATGTGGGAAGTGAGAGATGTAGGATATTGGGTTTAATTTACGGGTCGCCCATATGGACTGACCTGGCCCACTTATAAGAGATAAGGCTGATGGAAGTTAATATTATGAGGGAAGTTAATATTATCAAGGAAGTTAATTAACTCTCATAAGGATAGGAGAAGTGTCACACGTTAAAAAGAAGTGGCAACGTAGAAACAGAAGGTTATCAGTAGTTCTCCCCATCTCCCCTTCTATATATATTTCTCTTCAGTACAGAGATTCTCCCTTGGCAATAAGAAGTAAGACCACAGTAAACTTTAGGCATCTAGTTTGTGAATAAAATCTTAGAGAAATTTCTTTGATGGTGAGTTCAACAGTTTCCGCTGCGTGAATAAGGTACACAACTCATTGTTCTTGCCCCTCATTATTATCTTACAGAATAGAACCACAAAGTGCTAAACACTTAGGGTTGACACTACTATTTAATATATTTGAGAGTGCGTGGTTTGTTCACAATGACACATTGTCCAAAATCAAGATTGAATTACTAGAAATAGAACCACAAGTGCTAAACACTTTCAAAACTTGTAAAGGACAGTCTGGTGCACTAAGCTTCCCCTATGCGCCGCGTACATGGAAGGACCCGACTACAAGGGTCTATCGTCGAGCCTAACTCTGCATTATGTAAGAGTCTATTTCAACGGCTCGAAATTGTGACCTCCTAATCACATGAATATTCCGAATATTCCACCTTATCTTACCTTATCCTATCAAACCTGGGATTATATTATTCGGCCTCTCAAGTGGAATAAATTAGTCCGAAAATTATAATCCCAAAATAATTTAATCCACGTACCAAACGACCCCTTAAAATATAAATCCTTAAAGTATCACTTTGAAGCACAAAGAAAAGATCAACCCGATAAATTTATTGAAATACATTAGTGAAAAAGCAATTAAAGAAGAATCAAGCTTTTTTATAAGGGAATCATTAAAGTCAACCTACTGCATTATTTTAAATTTTCTCTTCGATATTTCAAGTATTAACAACCCGAGACATAGCCTAGTTCATATTTTAAATAAATAAACAAATGGGAATCTTATAGCTTAAAAAGATTCCCTAAGGCATTTAGTCAAACAAATATAGGGAAATTTGCGAATACGATAATGCACATCACTGTACAGTGTAGTAACACCTCACACCACTTCCATTCAATCTCGACTTTTCATTTTTTGGTTTTTCCTTATTTTTCGAATCTTTTTCGATAAAGTTTTTATATCACAAAATATATATCTTATGCTCCAAATATTTCTTTTATCATAATAGGATACAACTATATAATATATTTTTCTTAAAAATTACACAATAATATAAGATCAAATCATAACATTATACTAAAATATTATAACTATAAAGATAATGAAATCACAGAAAACAAATATTGCTCATGAATATGCCATAATAAAAATGGATATATTCTAAAAGTACTATATAAGTTATGCTAAAATAAGTACAACTGATAGGTTCTATTAATTAAAGTAAGCACTAAAGAAAAAAAAATTAAGTTATACATTTTCATTACAAATCAGTGCCAAACTAAATAAATAGTATATCCAACACTATTGTCACTCATGATGTTGAATTGGATTTCTTTGATTAGTATTAGCATTGATTTGAAGTTTATTTGAGTGAATACATTTATGGGTTATACAACTTATTGGATCATTCAAAAAATTTAAGTTCAACCTCGAAATAACGTTAAAAGATAAAATTATGAAAAAGTTTAAGAAATATTTGTAGATTACATATAAAAAATATTTTTATGCATAAATTATTCTTAAAAATTATATAAATACAATGTCGGGTTGGTTTGGTTTCGATTTCACTTTTTTTAATTAAAAACAAAACAAACCAATTATGATTGGGATTTATTTTTTCAATAGCAAATCAAATCAAACCAAAGCTCAACCAAATTATTTTCCTTCTGTTGAATTGAACTACTAGTTTGGTGCGCTCTATTGGTTTTCTTTGTACACCCCTAGCGAAAAGGATCATTTATGCCCTCTTATATATTTTCAGTCGTCCATCATTTCCCCTGGCGTTATTAAACTGATGCGAAAATACCCCTATTCTGTTAGGGCCCTCCATGGCTAATACTATCCAACGTGACCTGATATATTTTTATTTTTTTTGCTAATGAAAGAAGCTTTTACTAATAGCACAGAAGTTATTATATGATGGGAACTGAACATATAGTCTCAGTTTCATAGAGGTTTTCCTTTAGTTCATTATGGATAAAAGGGAATGGGTAAACAAAAATCAAAGTGTTTTTTTTTCATGGCAAAATCTCTACCTTTTCTATAGCAGACCAGTTTATCTGCATCAGCATTAGCTTCTCTAAAGATGTGGCACACCTATGGGCTCCCCAGTTTTTCCATTAGTCCCCTGTATCGTGGCCTGACATTTCACTGAGGTAGACGCCACATGGTGGCATGTATGCCACCTCATTCCCGCACTTTTTCACCACCACCCTCCTTTTCTTTTATGGATGGTGAAAGCAATTTCCCACGGTTGCCAGTTTCTTCTTTGTCAAATGATTTTTTAAAAAAGTCTTTACTGATTTCTCTTGAGGTGTCTTGGAAATTAACCTTTGACACCAGCTCTCCTGAAACAAAGCAAAATTAAGGAAAAACACCAAGTTTATTCACTTCAATTTTTGCAAATGCATGATGAGACGTTCGAGAAAATGTCACGATCCAAATTTTCTCTCGGTTGGGTATTGTGATGGCACCTAGTCTTAAAGACTAGGTAAGCCTAACATTCATGGATTAACAACAATAATAAATAAAAATATAATAAATTATGAAAAAGAATTCTTTGAACAAGAGAATATTCTCAAAACCCGGTAGTACAAGTCATAAGCTTTACACAATTTACTACAACTTCTAAATACAACTGTTTGGAAGTAAGTAAAAATAATGTAAAACAAAATAGGAAGGTGACTCCGAAGCCCGCAAACGTATCATTAAGTTTATCTTGAGTCTCCTCAACAAGGATCCGCACAGCTACTGACAGTCAATACCTGGATCTGCACAAAAATGTGCAGAATTGTAGTATGAGCACTCCACAGTGCTGCCCAGTAAGTATCAACACTAACCTCGGTGAAGTAGTGACGAGGACTAGTCAAGACACCCACTAGTGTAATAAACTAAATAGGCATAAGTACATAAATAACATAAACATAGGATCTATCTAATATCTACACAATATGGCTAACAACAGAACGCCTACAATAAGGAAGGAAATATAGCAAACAACAACAGATCACCAAAATAATGCATTGAAGGATGGAAGTGCAAATAGTAACTCAGCACTGCAATAGTCTCCACATCAGGCCTTAGCCAACAATCCCAATAAATTGGTCATCTTCGAGTGTAAACTTTAACCCGCAAATTTTTGTTATATTGAAAGCTTTAAGATACAAATCATTTTCAGTGGAAAAATTATTTTGAAATATGCTTTCCCAAGAAATGTGCTTTCCAAATATAGTTTTCAAAGAAAATGTCCTTCAAACATAGTTTTCTTCAACATAAACACTTTTCATATATAATTTTCCAAAGAAATGTACTTCAACATATTTTTATTCAAGATAAATGCTTTTCAATTGGACTTTCCAAATAAATGTCTTTCAACCATATTTTCTTTAATAAAATCTACCAGGATCCCGTCCCGTAGTTTCGAATTTATCATACAATACAGGGGATCTCTCGGAATACGCCAGTAGTCCCAAAAAAAATATACAATGCTGGTGGATCTCCCGGAATACGTCCGTCGTCCCAAAATAAATATGCAGTACAGAGGGATCTCTCGGAATACATCTGTAGTCCCAAAATAAATATACAATACATGGCGATCTCCCGGAATACATCCGTAGTCCCAATTTAAATATGCAGTGCAACAAATCAAGACAATAATTGTAGCACGGTAGAAAAACTCGTACATCACAACCATCAAATACAAAGCAACCATGACAACAATACAAAGTACGTCAAATAAATCAATACAAGAACTACAATTTACCAAGAAACAGTAGAACATAGTTCACAAGGAATAATAATGGTAAATAATGCTAAGTGTAAAGAGAACAACTTAACCAGGGAAAAACAAGACGTAGAAACGAATCCACAATGTTCAAGCCAAAAAATAGAAGCCAACACAAGTCAAATAATTTCTCGTAAGGACAAGTCGACTAAGATATAAGTTATCTAAACTTCTTATGAGGTTGAAGAATTATGAGAAATATTCAACAGTTCAAATGAGGGTAAGCAGTAAGATACTCGAAACTCCAATCAAGGCTAAACAATTCTACGATAGATAATACTTATTTCAATTAGATAGGAAATTTATGAAAAGTATAGCTTAACGGTAGAAGAGGAAAAACCTTTAGTTAAGTCAATTAGGAGTCAGATAGGCAATAGAGTGAATCTAAAAGCAAGTAATTTCTAATTTAAGCAGGTAGAGATGAAACTAGTTGTCATGAACTCAATCTTAACAAATACAACTTCATTCACAGAGATTATAAGGACCTAAGACCCCTAACAGTCCAACCTTCTACAAATAAGTCCGAGCACGCACTCGTCACCTCGCATACACGGACTACAATCAACATAGAAGACTCAAATCTTAAGGGGTAACCCCCACATAAGGTTACTCAAAGACGATAAACCAGTACTCTAAAATGGAATTCTTGGATGAAAATTCCCCCGAACGGCTCAAATCCAACTAGAACAACTTCATAGCACACATAAAACTTATAAGGAACTATTCCGAATAATAAAGTTTTTGTAACGACCTGGCCGGTCGTTCCGAGAGTTTAGCCCTGTTTCCCCCGTTTCTGATTCATTTTATGTGGTTCAGCTCCATTTATGTGATAGGTCGGTTGGTTCAGGTTCTGAGTGGTCATGGTGAGCATTGAGGCAATTAGTCTCTCAAGGTAGCCTAATAGTTGAGAAAGTCAACCGAGAGTTGACTTATTGGTGAACGACCTCAGAATGACGATTTTATGGATTGGATAGCTTCATTAGGTTATTTGGGACTTAGGAGTGTGTTCAGAATATTTTTGTGATGTCCGGTGTGGAATTAGGCTTTAATTGGCAAAAGTTAGCTTTTGGCGATTTTCGGTCGGCAGTGGAAAATAGGCTATCGGGGTCGGAATTGAATACTAGAAGTTGGAAAAGTTTCGTAATATAATTATGGATATGTCTGTAAAATTTCAGGTTAATCGGGGGTGTTTTGGTTAGTTTCGGCGTAGTTGGCGAAATTTGGAAGTTTCAAAGTTCTTAGGCTTGAATTTGATGTAAATTTAGTGTTTTCGTGTTGTTTTAGTGTTTTGAAGGCTCGAATAAGTTTGAATGATGTTATGGGATATGTTGGTATGTTTGGTTGAGGTCTTGAGGGCCTCGGGGGTGTTTCAGATGGTTAACAGACCAACTTTTGGTTTGAAATCTGGGCAGATTGCGGCTGGTGTAAGGTTCTGGTTTCCTTCTACGCGATCGCATGAAGATGTTCGTGATCGCGTAGGGTAAATTAGTGAGGCAGGAATTTTGTTAATTGCGATCGTGTGAGTATGAATGGTTGATTAGTGCGATCACGTGGTCTTGTTTGCGATCGTGTAGAGTTAAAGGGGCGCGTGGGTGAGATGAGCTTTGTTCTTCGCGATCGCGTGGAATGGTTTGCGATCGCGCGGGTTTAAGTCCTGATGAATCGAGATCGCATGAGGTTGTCTGCGATCGCGTAAGGTAAATGATGGGGAAGCAAGTTTGTTCTTCGCAATCGCGTGCAAAAGTTTGCGATCGCAGTGAAGGAATTATATTAGCTGGGCAGAATGTTTAAAAGGCCGGAAGTGCGACTTTGGTTGTCATTTTCTCCATTGTTGCATGCGTAATTGCGAGCTTTTGAGAGTGAATTCAAGGGAAATGATCTGGAGGTAAGAATTTCAACTTTCGTAACACGTTTCTGTGTCAATTCCTAAGTGATTAAACCATAAATATTCTGGAAATTTAATCAAGTTCGGGAAGAAGGGTCCATGGGAAATTTATTTTTCTTTTGAGGATTTGAGTGGGCAATTGTAGTCCGATATTAGTGTTCTTGGTATGTATATAATCATGGGAGGACAAGGTTCCTAATGATGTAAAAAAATTCGGATTCCGAGAAGTGGGCGCGGGGCTCGGGTTTGACCGAATTTCAAAACTCTTGTATAATTTGATAGTTTCTATTTGGTTGTGCTCCTTGAGTATATATTGATAATGTTAACTGGTTTTGGCTAGATTCGGAAAAATTGGGAGCCAATTTGAGGGGAAAAAGCATAGAGGACTAGTGTTGTGGCCCGGTATAGGTAAGTAATGGCTATAAATCCTTTCATGAGAGTATAAAACCCCGCACTTCGTATATCTTGCTGTTTCTAGAATGGCGCACATGTTGGATGACGAGTATGTGGAGCATACCGACTTTTGGGTTGGACTAGGTCCTCTCCGAGGCGACTAAAGAGTTGCATATTTACTTGAAACCTTATGTTAAATTATGTTTTAAAGATTTGTGAAATATTTTGGATATAAGCCGTGTTTGGAGCCTCGTGTCGATCTGTTTAGACCCTTTGAGGGATTTTTACTTTTGTTTTCCTCACTATTTTTTGATGATTTAGCTCAGCATCATTGTGCATACTGTTTTATTGAAACTCAGCATGATTCACACCACTTTGAGATTTAAACTGATGTTTTGGGTCGAGTACCCTATTTTTACTGATTCGCCCGAAGGGCCTTTCGAGTGGTTTTGCTGAGTGTGGTCGAGGGCAAGAGTGATGGTGAGGTGTTGAGTGAGGCCGAGGGCCTGATTATGAGGATATGATACGCCACGAGATAGCTTGATATTAGCGTTTGGGCTGAAGGAGCCCCTCCGAATACGGAGTCTGTACATACCCCCAGTGAGCGCGGGTACCTACTGAGTGCGAGTGCCGAGTGCCGAGTACCAAGTGATGAGTGATTGGGAGGCATGAGTGACTGTGAGGTGCTGAGTGACTTATTATGAGTGACTATGAGGCATGCCCGATGGGCTGATTATGATACATGTTTTGCCCGAGGGACTGATTATTATATATGTTTTTCCCGAGAGGCTACTGATGGTTTAGTACTTTCACACTAAGTTATGAAATATGTTTTGCCCGAGGGGATACTGATGATTTACTACTCACACTCTGAGCTTATGAAATATGTTTTGCCCGAGGGGCCTCTATATTATATTGTTGGAAAGAAAGGTTGTGCCTCTTGTGATTTGATGACATTGATTTATGTGTTTCTTGCTTCTCAGACCCGATTTATTTTCATTACTACTAAGTTAGCGTACTCACATTACTGCCTACACTTTGTGTGCAGATTCAGGTGTTTATGCAAGGTGGCTGTATGCGTCCGCAGTCCTGCTCTCTCTCTTGTTTAATAATATAGAAATTAATTTTGTTGAGTTGTATATTTATGTAGATGTTCATGACCAGTCACTTCGGGTTCTCGGGGGCTGTATTTATTATTCAGTATAGTTTTGACTGTTTTTATAATTGTAAAAAGGAACTTTTATGGGAAATCAATATAGTAAAGAGGTAAATGGAATTTTATTATGATTTGAGTGAAGTTCTGGCTAGCCTAGTTCCATGATAGGCGCCATCACGACTGGCCTGGATTTGGGGTCGTGACAGTATCAATCTTTATAAAAATTTAGGAAGCGACCCAAAAGTCGACCCTCGGGCCCGCACCTAGGTACCTGTCAATTTTACAAAAATACGGATACCCATTCCATTATCAGTTCAACCATACAAAAATTATCAAATTTCGACACCATTTCGTCCCTCAAATCATGAAATTTCGTTTTGAAAATTTTCTTCAAAAACCAATATTTTCCCTAACTAAAAACACAATTTAAATGATAAAAACAAAGACATATTCATGGAATATATTAAATTCTAAGTGAATAACACTAACCCAGTCGAATTTCTTGAAAAACCCACAAAGAATCTCCAAAAACGTAACACTAGAAGTCAAAATGTGATAAAAATGGTGAAACCCTCGACTTTGGGATATATTATGTCTGCCCAGATTTTTGTGCATCGCGATTGCGTAGAAGAAATAGTTTCTTGCCCAAAGTGTGCTACTCAATCGCGGAAGGACTGATGCGATCGCGTATAAGGAAAAAATGGCAACTGCCAACTTTTGTATTACACGATCGCGTTATGAACAATGTGATCGAAAAAGGGAAAAATGTTGAGGCCTAGAACTACACTACTCGATCGCGAGAGACAATGTGTGATCACAGAAGAGAAAGGAGAAATCATGAAGTTGTTGTCGCTAATACAATGCGATCGCGGACGTATAAAAGCGTTGCAGAGGGAAAATATATGTTCGCGATCGTGAACCTAACTATGTGAATACGATGAAGGAAAATATGGAAGTTCGACATTACACTACACGATCGCGGCTATGCCTATGCGATCGTATAGAAGGAAAAACCAAAAGACAGAAAATCAGTGAAAAATAGAAGGAAATTGATCCGAAGCCCGTCTGAAACACAACCGAGGCTCCCTAGACCCCGACTAAACACACGAAAAAGTCATATAACCTAAGACGAACTCGCTCAAGGTTTCAAATCACATTAAACAACACCGAAATGACCAATCAAACCATAAATCGAACTAATGAACTTTCAAACCTCCAAACTTCTATACTCGTGCCGAAACCTATCAATTTAACCCGGAACGACGCTGAATTTTGCAGACAAGTCCCAATTGAAATCCCGGCTACTCCATCTCTCCGAATCACATTCCGACCACGATATCTCAAAAAGTCAAATGTGGTCAAACTTCTCTATTTTCCAAACATCGCTGAATTACCTCAAATTACTCTACAAACCTCCTATACCAATTCCGAACGCGCGCCTACGTATAAAATCACTATACAGAGCTGTTGAAATTACTCAAAGCTCGTTATGGAGTCGTTTATACAAAAGTCAAACCTCCGGTCAAATCTCGCCGCTTAAGCTTCCAAAATTAAAATCCCCCTTCCAATTTGACTCTATATCATCCGGTAACTGAATACAACCAAGCACGCATGTCTATATACACAATGTGAAGTTATTCAAGACCTTACGCCACCGGACGGAGCTTAAATTCTCAAAAGGATCGGTCGGGTCATTACAGTAAATTGGACCACGCATTATCATTCCCTTAGCTTGACTGATATATCCAAATGTTTCCAGCTCTACAACAAAAAGGGCTTGAACTTCGACAAATATTTGTGGGAAGAAAGTGTCAAAATGATTAAAATTTGATTTTTGTGAGACAAAATTAGAGTCGAAGGGCTGTACTAACAAACTATCAAAATACTAGAAATACAAAGAGAAGTCGAGAACGATTAGCTTATAAGAAGAATAAAAGCAAAAAAATAAAATTAGCATGGATAGGGAAATAGTTGGACATCCAGAGAGAATTAAGAATCTCATGAGGATGTGGTCGTTCCGCTGGAGTTCAGAACCAAAGTAGCGTAAAATTGGACTTGAAAAATAAAAATAACATGAAAAAAACCAAAGATAGCTTTGTTACGGACCAGGCTAAATGGTCGTTTGTATAGCACATATCTACCATGCGCTATATGTCTTTTCTTTTCCATAAATCTAATGAGACATATACTTAATTGTTATTTTCACCATTTTACATTCTAGCCCCCACCATAGGTTCCTCCTCTTCATACTTATAAGTTCGTATAGATTACTAAGAATATGAAATTAAATGTTGGCAATCAATATTTAGTTTATTATAACTTAGTTATAAAAATTGACGGATTTTTGTGAAACTGTTGATGTGTTAAATTTGGTCATCACTATACTTAATCACTAATACATCGATACGACCGCTCATGATATATTGGATTCTATACTTGAGTTGAAGAACATTTTTAAGACTTGTTGAAATACTTGAACCATAGGGTTCTTTAGGTTTATTAAACTGTTATTGGCTTGAAAGTTATGATTGATGTTCGTTTCGGATATTCGCTTAATCACACTTCTTGATGTCATTCATGCTTTCTACTATTCTTGTTATTGATATAGATGTACTTGGTGTGAAGAGTGTAAAGCACGAAGGATGATGCCATGCCATTGCATATACATTATCATGTGAGGAAGACAATAAAGCACGAAGGGTGATCCCGTGCCATTTCATTTACATTATCATGTTTCCATTTACATTATCTTGTGAGGATGAGAGTAAAAGCACGAAGGATGATACCGTTCTATTTCGTTTACATTATCATGTGAGAATGAAAGTAAACGCACAAAGGGTGACGTTGTGCCATTTCATTTACATTATCATGCGAGCATAAGAGTAAAATCACGAAGGGTGATACCGTGCCATTTTATTTATATTATCATGTTTTTACATTATCATTTGTTCATGGCACGAAGGGTATTTCCGTGCAGGTCAGGACAAGAGACATGCATTATGTTATGATATCTTTTCCATGTGTATACATTCATGTCTTTACCTTGAGTTGTTATGTTGCACCTATGTTTTTTATGTGACTTGTCATTGTTGTTCTATTCCTGTCCTCGATCTCATTATCATTGTGTTGTTCATACCTTATATCTGTTTAACTCGCAAATATCATGTTTTCTATCTTGTTGTTATATATACATCCATGTTGTTTATCATTTGTTGCAGTTTTGTATATACCTTCTACCATGTTAGTTATTTATGCCTTCTATTTGTTAGGTCATGAAGATCATGCTTTGCCTCTTGTTTGTTATATCTAAATCAATGACGTCTACCAATTTAATTAGTGAAATTTATATAGTCTTTCCTAATTGATTTCATTACTTCTATGCCTTCTACCTAGTCTGTTAATGTTGTCCATATGTACTGCCTTGTTCGTTATTTCTACTTGTGTATTTCTCACTTTGCCATTATTGTTATTGGCATACTTGCACCTCGTTGGTACCGTTATACACATATTTAGTGAGGATGAGATAAATGCACGAAGGGTGTTGCCGTGCCATTCGATTTGATGTCTTGAGTACATTTCTCACACTATGAAAGTTGTGGATTTACTATCGTTGATTGCTGGTTATCGCTCTAAGGAATGAATTGGTCGTTATATTGAGGAATATAAATCATGATTTCTTCTAGTAATCATTTTACTGCTCCGCATATTTGTTTCTTGTACTCTATTCTATTATGTTATAGTATTGTTCTATTTCTAGTCTACTGCACGGGTTGTACCTGTGTGTATCTTTTAATTAAAAAGCATCGTGAATACTTCACCGAGGTTTGTCAAGGTAATTATTGATTACATGGGGTCTCTTATACTCATACTACACTTGTGCACCTTGCGTGCAGATCTTGGAGCGGAGTTGCAGTGGATGACGAAAGTTGACTCTGAAGATGTTCGTGCCTTCCGGGTGTGGCTACGACTTGTCCTTGGTTGTTTCAGATTTTACTAATCTGTTTATGTTAACTTCAAATAGATGATATATTTATTCATACAACCTTTTGAAATTCCATGTCCTAGAAGCTCATGATTTGTACTACCAGCCCTTGAGATTTGTATACAAAGTTCAATTATTTTATCCATTGTTTCTTATTACATGATTTGAGTTGTGTTTATTATATTTGGCTTACCTAGCATTTCAGATTAGGTGCCATCATGAATAGACGATTTTTGGGTCGTGATAAGTTGGTATCAACGCTCTAGGTACATAGGTTTGACAAGTCATGAGCAAGTGTCTAGCAGAGTCTTACTGGTCAGTATGATGTCGTCCATATCCATCTTCGAAAGGGTACAGGGTATTTAGAAAAATGTCCCTTCTTTCTTTCCTAATCTTGCGACCTTGTTTCATCCTATAACCTACAACATTTATTCTTCATATTTGATCATATGCAATGTTGCGCACTGGGTAATCACTTTGCACCAAATATTTGTGATGTTGCCGATGGATTATGAAAGGCTATGGATGCTTGATTATTATTGCGATGTCTTGTCTGGTCTTGGGCGCGAATGCAATGATAGATCTTTTAATCGTTGTGTTGGCCCAAGAAAGTAAATAGTTTTGATGATTGACAAAGGAACTCCGAGATGAACCAGCTCCATCACAGATGACATAGACCAGCAGAGTCAAAGACACATGAGATGCACCTGCATGAGATAAATGTATTCTGGTAAAATTGAGATATCTGCTAATCGAAAAAGATTGAAAAACCGAAATTAGAGAAAGACTCCTTATTCAATAAGAACAGAATCTAAGATAAGGAAGGATTAAGGAGTTGAGTTTGGCTAGAACTCTTCCACCAAGGAAGAGTTGTATTAGGATTCTAGTTAATTCCTTATCTACTAACTCCTATAAATTGCAGATTGTTCTTATTGTATATAGATGCACAAAAACAGAAATTTATCAAGAATTGAGAGAAAAATTCGTGAAGAAATTTTGCAACCAGTCTGAGCCAAATTGGAGAGTGTGAATCTGGAGCTACTTGAACCAGCTAGAAGAACCATTTCCATATGTTGTCTTTTAGTCTAGTTTATTTCTAGTAGGTGATTACGAACTGTACCTTTCAGCTTTATTTAGAAGCAATTATAATAGGTACTGAGTGTTCAAGTTATAGTTAACTTGATGTTTGTCGCAAATAGCTAGAGGCTAGTTTGCCACAAAGGGTTATTGTTAATCTTTAGGTTTAGAAAAGAGTTTATTTTGTAAATGTTGTTTGGCTCATTGTTGTAGTGAAGTTTTTGGAGAAAGTCATATTGAGTAGTAGGTCGTGGGGTTTCACCTTTTGAGCCAGGTGTTATCCACGTAAAAATCTATGTGTTCTTTAGTTTTCTGCATTTATTATTTCGCAACAGTACGAGTTGGAACACATAGAAGAACCAGGTCTTTCTATAACGACAGCACTCAANCAAATCCCCCCCCCCCCCCCCCCATGTGTGTTATTGACGTATAAAATATAAATTGGCATTAGAGCGGGTTATCCTTGAAGAGGCTAACACCTTTGGAAAGATCAAGATGAGTGCACCACCTGGAAACTTGGAAGGACAATCAACTATTAAGCCCCTACTCTTCAATGGCCAGTACTACTCTTGGTGGATGAATCGGATGAAGGATCACTTAATTAGAGAAGACTATGAACTATAGGACTTATTCACTGACAGTCCTTTAGCCACCATGAAGAAGATTGCTGAAGGAGTAGATGTGCCAAAGACTAGAGCTGACTGCAATGCTGAGGATTTGAGAAAGTGGGAGAAAAATGCTAAGGCTAAGAAGTGTCTTGTGCATGGACTCGGTCCAGACGAGTATAGCAGAATTCCAATTTGTACCACTAAAAAGAAATTTGGGACACTTTGCAAGTGGCTCATGAAGGAACACCTCAAGTGAAGAGGTGAAGAGGAACTCTACTATATTGTCAATATGAGAATTTCACCATGAAGGAAGGAGAGACCATCCAACAGATGTATATAAGGTTCACTACACTGACCAATGAACTCAAGTCTCTTGTAAGGGTCATTCTTGAAGAAGACAAGGTTGAGAAATTCTGACAATGGTCTTGCCAGTCTCTTAGGAAAGCAAAATTACAACCATTCAGGAATCTAAGAACATTGCAACTCTTAAGCTGGACGAGCTAATTGGAAATCTCACTGCCTATGAACTTAGAAGGCATACTATGAAGATGGATGGTCCTAAGAAGGAAAGGAGTTTGGCATTCAGAATCACTGAAGAAGCTGATCTGGAGGAGGATTAAATGACCTTGATCACAAAAGACTTCAAGAAGTACCTAATGAGAGCAAAGGTTCCTTCAAGAAATGGAAGCTACAACAAACTAAGGGTTCCTGAAAAACAAACCAATGAGAGGTGTTACAAGTGTGGCAGGACTGATCACCACATCAAAAACTGCCCTCAACGGGAAATTGAATGGAAGAAAGAAAAAGCTGAACAAAGGAACAGGAAGAAGGAACATGTTCAGCCTAAGAAAACAGAACATCAACAAAGGCAATGGTTGCTGCTTGGGGTGAAAGTTTAGATGAGGAGTTAGATGATGAAGATGGAGATGAACAAGCACTTATGGAAATTGGAGAATCCGATGATGAATCTGAGGTAAGTATAATTCATCTCAAAGACAAGATTAAAATTTTCTCTAAAGAAAGGCTATCTGAGTTAATCCTGGATTTCATTGACGAACCTGAGGATCTAAACAATGAAAAAGAATAATTGTCTAAGGAGTGTGTGATTTTGAAAGCTAAGTGCAAAATTCTGGAACCTAGGGCTAGAGAAAGTGATAGTAAAAATGCTGAGTTAAAGAACTAGGTTCATGAACTTGACACCACTGTCCTAGAGCTAAGATCTGAAAATCTAAAATTGAAATTAGGAACAGGTAAAAACAAAGTTGATCACACACAACTCACATTAGAAGAAAACTTAGGAAAAATGAAAGACGAGTTATACAAAAGAGATTAGCAGATAAGAGTCCTTAATGAGGATCTAAGCAAGGTCAAGCATGAACTAGATAGAACTAGCAAATGAAACAGGTCCTCTGATGCTTTGACATGGGTACAGGAACATCATAGTAGTAATAGAAGAGGACTTGGCTTTGGGAATCCGCTACCTAAGTGGGATCCTAAAATCAAGTACCTCACTCTTCCTTAGAACAAGATTTGTACTCAGTGTGGTAAGACTGGTCACTTTAAAAGTGAATGTAATGCAAAAGAAAAGGCCAGTCAAAAGAACAAAAGTTTTGTTCGAGGGAAGAATTGGCTACAAAGTTGGGCTAAAAGGAATTTAATTCATCCTTGTGCTTATATAAAGGGACCCAAACTAGTTTGGGTTCCTAAGACTAACCCCTCATTTTCTTTTGTAGATTCAAGCGAAAGGTAGTAGCCAAATATGGTACATGAATAGTGGCTGCTCAAAACACATAACTGGCAACAAGGACTAGTTCCTTTCACTTGAGGATCTCAAAGGAGGAAATGTCTCCTTTGGAAATGGAAAGAAAGGTGAAATGACTGGGGTTGCTAATGAACAAGATGATGAAGAAATTGGCTGGTCAGAAACTCAGTCCAAACTAAAGCAACATTGGAGGAAGGAACAAATGATGGAACAGGTTCATCCATCCCGGGCAACATGACAGAGGGAATAGAACAAAATAATTCCCAAACTTCACTGAAACCTGTACCAGAACCTGTTTCACAGCAACAAAGCAATGAAGGAACATCAAGGAGTAACTAGTTGGTTGTGAAACCATGCAGATATCTTTACAAAAGCACTGAGTAGAGAGAATTTTGAAAGGAACGGGTTACTATTAGGGATGATTAAGATCACTTAATTGAACCAATTCAGAATGTAAATACCTTTAAAAAAAATGAAAAAAAAAAATATTTGCTAGAAAAGTCTGAAACGGGTGTAAATAATCAGATTAACAATTGCTCAGTCTCATGCTGTAAAAATTATACTCTTATGCCATGTTTTGATATGACTCACTGATCACGAATGAAATTTTTTTCTATCTTTGAAAATTGAGGCTTGATCAAGAGGATTCTGAAATGATGAACCTGGTTCATCGTGCTGGTTCATCTGAAAGGTGAGGTATGTGTTCTACACTCTGCACACTTTGAAATACTAATAATTAAATCATGAGCAGAACTCTGCCCAAACTTAAAATATTTTCAAAGCCTATCCATTTGAGTTTGAATCAGTTCTGCTTCAACAAGAATCCTCACCAAATTAAAATACCTAGATTCTAGGGAAGCCTTAACTGTCTATTCAAAACTAAAAGTTCATTCAAGACATCCCCTCCCTTACAAAACCATTCAAAAATTTTCGATGACTCAGGTAAAATCTGTCCCAAGTCCTTCTTTTGAGGTCATCTCTGATGTTGCTGAAAAACATAGAAAATAGGTTCATACTGGTTGGGTCTATAATAGATGTGGAGTTTCCAAAAACAATAAGAAAAGGTGGTTAAAATTAAATTTAAAAAAATGAGAATGAGGGAGTATGAAGTAATGAGAAAGGGAAAATGAATCTTTTAAAATGGCTATTTGTGGAGCTGAGCCAAAGAAGGAGGAAGAAAGTAGCAAGAATGCAGAGGAAGTGAATCGGGAGAAACCGCTGAAGGGTTTAGTAAATTTAGGAAAGGTACAGATGAACCTGGTTCATCTACGTAGGAAACCCTGGCGGATCTGCTGAAAATTGTTAGGCGATAATTACAATCCAAAGAAGAAAAATGGCGGATCTGCTGAAAATGGTTCACCTACAAATTAATGTAGTTTTTCCACGCGTTAATTTCCTAGCCTACCTAGAACTTTCAGTGACCCAGATTCAAAATTTTTGTTTGTTGCTCATGTTTTAAGTGTTTTTGTTTTATTTTGTGGATAATGGCATAATCGTATTCGCTCTATCAATGAAATCTGATGCTTTTTGCTCTGATTCAGTATCTCTATTTTTTGATAGTTTGAATTCTTAGTTGATTATTGATGATTAATCCATGATTGCATATGCAGTTGCTCAAATGGCCATGAGTAATTGTTAAAAATTGCGGATTCTCACAATTTTTTTGCAACTTTTCGATGATGCCAAAAGGGGGAAGATAGGTTGTGTGCTTTGAACATGTGACATTTATAACCTAATGAACCTGGTTCTTTTTGATAAATGATTAATACTCTTATATGTGTAAATGTTGGACAAAGCTGAAACAGGTATGAAGCACAAAGTTTGTCATAATCAAAAAAGGGGAATTTGTTGGCCAAAGTAAGGAAATAGTTTTGAAGATTGACAAAGGAACTTCGAGATGAACCAGGTCCATCACATGTGACATAGACCAGCATAGTCAAAGGCACATGAGATGCACATGCCTGAGATAAATGTATTTTGGTAAAATTGAGATATCTTCTGATCGAAAAAGATTGCAAAAATGAAATTGGAGAAGGACTCCTTATTCAATAAGAATAGAATCTAATATAAGGAAGGATTTATGAGTTGAGTTTGAGTAGAAATCCTCCCCCAAGGAAGAGTTGCATTAGGATTCTAGTTAATTCCTTGTCTAAACTCCTATAAATTGCAGATTGTTCTTATTCTATATAGACGCACAAAAATAGAAATTTATCAAGAATTGAGAGCAAAATTTGTGAAGATATTTTGCAACCAGTTCGCGCCAAATTGGAGAGTGCGAAATTGGAGCCAAATTGGAGAGTGCGAATCTGGAGCTACTTGAACCAGCTAGAAGAACCAGTTCCATCTGTTGTCTTTTAGTCTAGTTTATTTGTAGTAGGTGATTACAAATTGTACCTTTCAGCTTTATCTAGAAGCAATTGTAATAGGTACTGAGTGTTCAAGTTATAGTTAACTTGAAGTTTGTCGCAAATAGCTAGAGGCTAGTTTGCCACAAAGGGTTAGAGTTAATCCTTAGGTTTACAAAATAGTTTATTTTGTAAATGTTGTTTGGCTCATGTTTGTAGTGAAGTGTTAGGACAAAATCCTACTGAGTAGTAGGTCGTGGGTTTTCACCTTTTGAGCCAGGTGTTTTTCACATAAAAATCTATGTGTTCTTTAGTTTTCTGCATTCATTATTCCGCAACAGTACGAGTTAGAACACTTAGAAGAACCAGGTCCTTCTATAATGACATCACTCGAAAATTGCACACCACACAAATCACCCCCCCCTCTTAGTGGATTGTATATATTATTATTTCATAGCATTTGGGGAGTTTTCTTGACTATGGAAAGGTTGGGTAAGTGCTTGGCATAGTCTTCAGAGTGTTCTATGACCCGTATTGCATGAGTTTTTGAAGTATTCACCTAAATAGCCATGCATGATCGATGCAGCTATGAAGATATGGTACTTTCGATTACTGATGATGTGTTCTATGGCTTGGGTCTGAGTGGGGGAGTCTGCTATCAACGATCGGATTGCATGATCATGCATTGTATCAGTCCGGACTGAGGGATTGCTTGGTTGTTTCTACGAATAATCGTGGGTGCTGGCGAAACCTAGGCTGCTCGGTGTGTGTTGGTTGTGTATTAAAGATCAGAGTAAGGTGAGTGGTTATGGAGATGGTTATGAGGTGTTTCATATCATATGTGGCATTTAATGGCTCCTGAATTTGTGAATGAATAGTGCTTGAGACTGGTAGTAAATGATGACTAGATTTGTGGCATTTCTAAGTCAAGAATGATTCTACCTGGAAATATTGGAGAGATGCAAGAAACGGCTACAGATTCACAAGGTTCATTCAGAGCGAGCATATCGAGTTGAGTTACTTTTGGATTGGGGGTCTGTGTGATTCAGTTGAGTTAGAGGAGATCAATTCTGATAAGTTGATTATGTGTTAATGCATTCCAAAGAATTCACCATGGTTATGACCACGACTCGGAGTTGATGTTTTCTACATGTATAGAAGCTATATTACGTCAGTGGCTGAGGCAGGGGAAGGACACATCCTACTGCTCAAACAACAGCTCCAGCTGCAGAGCCCTAGATTGAGATTGATGAGGGCGCTCCAGCTCAAACCGTTCTAGCTGGACCAGCTCAGGTTCCAGAGGGGTTTATTGCTACCCCGGTACTTCAGGATGCTTTGGTCATATTAGTGGGCCGTATGCAGAGTGTAGCCTAGAGTGGCGCACTCCCTATTGCAGCAGCCGCATCTTAGGCTGGAAGAGGGGAACAAACTACTGTTACCTACACTTCTGATCAAACTACTCCTTATATCCAAACCCCAGTAGCCAACCTAGTTGGTGTAATTCAGATAGTTGCCGCAGCCCCGATTGCTGAGGGGGAAGCTATGAATTCCGATGCTTTGTGGAGACTGGACAGGTTAATCAAGCTAATTCCACTCCATTTCAGTGGTACATCTTTTAAAGACCCGCATGATTTTCTTGACCAAATGAGTTATATAGAAAACTTTAAATCTACGAATTTCACTTTTCGATTATGACTTGTTTTGTAAGCCAGATGCGAGTTTCTCTAAGAAGATGGTTTGAGGATTATTGAAGTGAGAAACTCGGGTTATACACTTGAAGGTGTCTAGACTCCGTACGGTGTTGAATGACTATAAGAATAAAAACCACGCGCCAATATAAGGTGAGAACATTGTAACATGTGTTTCATACCACGTGTGCTAGCGACCAATAGGATAATAGAAGAATGGATCCTCATGGTAGTAGCAAATGAGGGATCAAATAACTAGTAGTGGAGTAGAGAATGACGTCTAGGGCATCATGAGTAATAATAAGATCCTCCTGGTAGTAGTGAATCCTTTTCGCATGTGACTGGATTTCTACATGGAGATGTTAAGAAACCTTAAAAGGTTTAAGAATATTATAGCTCTCAATGCTTGCAGGTCGCACGGACTATTTGCTACTATGAATTATGTGTTTTATTGCCATGGTACTAGCTTGGATCTAGTCCACCATATGCGAAGTGGTAGATGTAGGATATTGGGTTGAAGTTACGGGTCGCCCATATGGACTGACCCGGCCCACTTATAAGAGATAAGGTTGATGGATGTTAATATCATCAGGGAAGTTAATTAACTCCCATAAGGATAAGAGAAGTGTCACACGTTAAAAAGAAGTGGTAACGTAGAAACATTAGGTTATCGGTAGTTCTCTCCATCTCCTCTTCTATATATATTTCTCTTCAGTACAGAGATTCTCCCTTGGCAAGAAAAAGTAAGAACACAATAAACTTTAGGCATCTAGTTTGTGAATAAAAAATTTGTTTCCTGGAGATTTAGAATACGATTTAGGGCAATTTCTTTGATGGTGATTTCAACAGTTTTCGCTGCGTCAATAAGGTACACAAGTCGTTGTTCTTGCCCCTCGTTATTATCTTACAGAATAGAACCAAAAAGTGCTAAACACTTAGGGTTGACACTACGATTTCATATCTTAGAGAGTGCACGGTTTATTCACAATGGCACATTGTCCAAAAGCAAGATTGAGTTACTAGAATAGAACCACAAAGTGCTAAAAATTTTCAAAACTTGTAAAGGGCAGTCCGGTGCACTAAGCTCCCCTATGCGCGGGGTCCAGGGAAGGGCCAGACCATAAGGGTCAATCGTCGCAGCCTTACTTTGCAATTTTGTAAGAGAATATTTCAACGGCTCGAAATGGTAACCTCCTAATCACATGGAAGTAACTTTTGCAGTTATGCCAAGACTCCACTTCACTTTGAAACTAGTAAAGAACTTAACTAAATACTCAGGGGTCGTTTGGTACACGGGGTAAGGTGGGGTAAGGTGTCGGATATTCCGGATATTCCATCTTATATTACCTTATCCCATCAAACCTAGGATTCTATTATTCCACCTCTCAAGTGGAATAAATTAGTCCGGAAATTATAATCCCGGAATAATTTAATCAACGTACCAAACGACCCCTTCAAGTATAAATCCTTAAAGTATCATTTTGAAGCACAAGGAAAAAATCAAACCGATAAATTTATTGAAATACATTAGCGAAAAAGCATTTAAAGAAGAATCAAGCTTTTTATAAGGGAATCATTAAATCAACCTACTGCATTATTTTAAATTTTCTCTTCGATATTTCAAGCATTAACAACCCCGAGACATAATCTAGTTCATATTTTAAATGAATAAACAATTGGGAATCTTATAGCTTAAAAAGATTACCTAAGGCATTTAATCAAACAAATGTAGGCAAATTTGCAAATATGATAATCCACATCACTGTACAGTGTGGTAACACCTCACACAACTTCCATTCAATCTCGACTTTTCTAGGATTTTTGGTTTTTTCTTATTTTTCGAATCTTTTTCGATAAAGTCTTTATATCATAAAATATATATTTTATGCTCTAAATATTTTTTTTTTGTTACAGTAGGATACAACTATATAATGTACTTTTCTTAAAAATTATACAATAATATAAGATTAAATTATAGCATTATACTAAAATATTATAACAATAAAAATAATGAAATCACATAAAACAAATATTGCTCATGAATATGCCATAATAAAATGGATATATTCTAAAAGTGCTATATAAGTCATGCTAAAATAAATACGACTAATAGGTTCTATTAATTACATGAGTAAGCGCTAAAGAAAAATTAAATTAAGTTATACCTTTCCATTACAAATCAACGCCAAACTAAATAAATAGTATATCCAACACTATTGTCACTCATGAAGTTGAATTGGATTTCTTTGATTAGTATTAGCATTGTCTTGAAGTTTATTTGAGTTACTACATTTATGGGTTATACAACTTATTGGATCATTAAAAAAAATTATGTCCAACCTCGAAACAACGTTAAAAGATAAAATTATGAAAAAGTTTAAGAAATATTTATAGATTATATATAATAAATATTTTTATACATAAATTATTTTTAAAATTATATAAATACAATGTCGGGTTGGTTTGGTTTCGATTTGACTTTTTTTAGTTAAAACAAAACAAACCAATTATGATTGGGATTTATTTTTTCAATACCAAATCAAAGCAAACCAAAGCGCAACCGAATTTTTTTCCTTCTGTTGACTTGAACTACTGGTTTGGTGCACTTTATCGGTTTTCTTTGTACACCCCTAGCGAAAATGATCATTTAGGCCCTCTTATATACTTTCAGTCGTCCACCATTGTCCCCGACGTTATTAAACTGATGCGAAAATACCTCTATTATGTTAGGGCCCTCCATGGCTAATACTATCCAATCGATATATATATATATTTGCTAATGAAAGAAGATTTTATTAATAGCACAAAACAGAAGTTATTATATGATGGGAACTGAACATATAGCCCAATTCCATAGAGGTATTCCTTTAGTTCATTATGGATAAAAGGGGGTGGGTAAACAAAAATCAAAGCGTTTTATTCAATGGATAGATCTCTGTATTTTTCATTGCAGACCAGTTTATCTGCATCAGCATTAGCTTCTCTAAAGATGTGGCACACCTGTGGGCTGCCTGATCACGCTCAACTATGTCTTATAAAAAGACTAAACGGGCGCTGCAAATATAATCTGGGGTATTAAGCCCAAAGTTGATCCCACAGAGAATTGAACGTATCAATTGAGTCTATAAAATACTAAACTAGTGTTTAATCAAGTTTCTGAAC